>CAEGAE010021832.1:0-136398 GCA_903067095.1 Girardinus metallicus | reverse complement strand
TCACTCACTCACTCACTCACTCACTCACTCACTCACTCACTCACTCACTCACTCACTCACTCACTCACTCACTCACTTCGTATCAAAGGATCATCGACATTCCCAGTGGGTTAAAAACGCCCCAAGCGTTGGATCTATTGCATTTTTTTTCTTTTTTCCCTCCCTTTAGCTCCCATGGACGCACTTGGAAAAACAGTACTGATGAAGGTTAAGATGGGGGATAATGATGAAGCCGGGAAGAGGGTAGTACCCTGATAGGATTCCCAATAAATATAGTGATAATAAAGAAGCGAATGAACTAGTTGTGAGAAAGCTAATGTCGAGGCTCAGTTGATCCTTTACATAGTTTATATGCAAGAATCAACAACCTCAGGGATACCTCAGGGAGCTTGCTGATTGTGTTTATTGCCTTGCCATGCTGAAGTTATGTGACTCACACCACAGATGAATCAAGCAGCAAATGCCAAGTGTTTGCCCTCCAAGGACTACCATAATAAAGGCTGGATGCAGTTGCTGCCACTGCCACTAACTTGCACATTACCCTCACAGAGTTGTAAATTTCAAGCCTCGCTGTTTTTCTTTCACTCACACGCATGCATTACAAGAACAAGCCCTCACACATTTACAGGCACCTGTTTGCTATGTTAATGAGCTGCGATGGAGATCGAACATCTGTAGCAGCACGACCCTGTTGAGACAGGAGGGGGTGCCACGCTAATCCGTCACCAACACCTAGCCTCTCCCTTGGTCACATAAAACAGCTGTCAGTATGTGTTGCACATAACCACACACTTACAAGTCAGTGGCGTCTCTGTGACATGCACTTTATCATGTTGTTCTTCTGACTAGAACTGTACTTTCTCAATCTGCACTGTGTCTTACAAATGACTCTGTGCTGCCAAAATAATGAACAGCTTAGATCCTACCTGTCTTCCTGTGGATTGTGCTGGTTTTAATTTGTTGTCTTTGTTCTTTATTTAGTTTGGCTTTTCCAACTGTGACTTCTTCTCGTCTTTATTGCTTGTTTATTAAATACACTATAGGAAAATGTTTGTAAGGTTTTGTTGTTTAAGGTATTGTAACTCATCTAAAATCCCTTGATTTATTTTTACTCATTAAACTAAAAATGGTGGGTCATAAATGCACAATGCTTCTAAGAGAAATGTGGAGAAACTTGATTTAGTAGGAGGTAAATTGCAAATATTACAGTTCATTATATCTCTAGTGCATATAACATCAACATTGCATCAGGGTTTCTACACAGTGTTTAAAGTCTGGAAAAGTATAGAATTTATTGTATTTTTCAGATGTTTAAAAGTATGAAAAATGGGGAAAAAATTAGTACTTTGAAAAATCAAGCCTCAAAATGGAACTTGATTTAAAATTTGAATTGAAATAAAAAATTACACCCGATACAGTGCAGAAGAGAAAGTAAAGGTTAGTTTTATTTATCCATTTTCTTCAGCAGCTCCGCAGACTTTGTCAACTTTAGCTAAAATTAAAAAAGTAGCGCAAATTGACTGGGTCTGGAATTCATAGAGTAAGACATGGTCTTTGGTGCGTTCCTACAGTGCTGTCTTTAGAAGGAAGCGATGAGTGACTTTATCTTAAAAAGAGATCTATTTCTCTAAGTTTTTGATTGCAAAATTTTCTTGTAAACTTGACACGGTTTGCTTGGCAGTGTGGTGGAAGTTTTGGAGAAGCATGGCCTGCAGAAGCCCATCTCATATGTGAAGAACAGTCAGAACAGCAAGGAGGAGGCCCACCAACTAATGGTCAAGCTGTGTCGTCACACCGGCCGCAAGTATGAGCTCAGAATAAAATGTATTCATGAATGTGAAACTGACACAATAAATGTCGGAGTATGTTGAATATTTGTGTGTTGCATTCAGGAACCCTCCAGTCAGTGAGTCTGTGTGGAGAGCTCTCCTGCAGGACCTGCTTGATATGCAGCAGAATGTTTACACTTGCCTAGAATCAGAGACATGTCATCAGGTATCAACAAGCAGCAACTTCACAAAAGAATTCAGTTTAATACCCTAAACACTGACATTTACAGTTCTCATTCATCAAAGACAGATATAATTTCCGCATCACTTCTCCTTTTATTTTCTGACTCTGGCAGATTTTTGTCGAGTCCCTGCTGTGCTCAAGCCGTGTGGAGAACGTACACCTGGCAGGGCAGCTTATGCATTGCTCCAGGGTATGTTGAATAAGACTTTCCTTGACACGGTCCTACTACCCCTACCGGGTTCTCCAATTATTAAGCCGCTTATAATAAATTTCCATTCTCATTGATCTCTCTGCATTTTTATTCATGTTTCCAGGTGAGTCAGGATGCTCCCGTTAGCTTGCCTTTCCGGGGAAAAGGTTATGCTCTGAAGGTGGCCTACAACAGCAGCGTGGAGTTGGTTTTGGCTGCTGCCAGGGAGTACTTCAACTCCTCCACAGCACTAACAGATCCCTGCATGGGGCTGGCCAGGTAAGGAAAAGTAGGAGTAGCTGCATTTCCATATAAAATGGCCACTTGAAAAATAACTCTTTTGCCAATTCTTACTTGGCATGAAAAAGACATAATTCAAGTGAAACAATTACAATTTTGAAGTATGAGCCCGTTTTTAATGCCATCTATTGTGTTGTCATAGACATTCAGAGATGGCAAAAAATATTAAATTAAGCAAATCTCTATATAGTTACCTTAATGTGCCATTAATTATATTAAATATAGATAAATAGAAATACTTATTACATAAGATATTTAGTGGTTGCATGGTGCAATACATTAATTTATTTGCTCTATCAGACACTCCGTGTCGTTATCTCTGGGCAGGGCTAATACTGCTTTAATCAAAAATAATTGTCCTGAAATTGACTTGCTATCAGGTTAATCAATCAGATGTTATTGACAGTTTAATGGATCAATTTTCACTATAGAGCTACCCAACATTGCAAATGCATATTTTTTTTTAGATTATTTAGATATTGACACACTTACATTAGTATGAAAGTGTGCATTATTGGACAAATTGTTGTAGTTACAAAATGTTATTAACATTTTTATTTGCGATTGACATATTAAAATATATTTTTGTTTTTAATGTTTATTGTGGTACGTTTGGCTTTTGTTGTGCCGTATGAACTATTTTTTTTTCTGTTGTATCCCCTTTTAAAAAATGAAGCAACAAACAAAGTCACTGTTGGTGTCTGATTTAATTTTATCTTCTGTTCTGTACTACATGAAGATTTTGTATTTGTGTTTCTTGCTGGCTTCAGATCTTAGAGGGGGGCCGCTGGATGTCTAATCTCACCGTCTGTTCGTAGTGGGGAAGTGGGACAGTAATTGGGTCGTCATTCATTTATAGTAACTAATACGGAGGCCCCCCTCCACACACTTGGACAGCATCATCCATTGTAACACTCCCACCATGTGAGCATGTGCTTCTGTGCATATGTGTGTTTGAGTAAAAGGGAGAAGAAGCGTATTAATTGGTATGTATTACTAGAGAGATCAATCGCCAGTGTTTTCGTGATTATAAAAGCTTCACATAGTACAGATGCACATTTTGGGAGTTTTGAGACTGACAGAAATCTTATTGCAAAATTAACTGCTTCAGTTTTTTAAGACAGGAACTTGCATGGGGCCGCTATGAAGTAGTCTGTTGAAATGCACGTTAATGGTAATTTTCAAAAAAACCTTTTTGCACTGTTAGCAAGCTAAAAAGAACAATCAAGGCCAGACTTAAACTTGTAGGCCTCATGTGTGTATTTGATGTAGTGAACAAAATCTAAAAATGTTCTAAATTTGAGTCCAGTTTGTGCAATTTACTTCCCTGTGTGTCCTTACAGATAAAGAACACAGAAGTTCCCCTTTTCAATCTTGAATTAACTGACAACCTCTAAGACTAGATTTATTTCTGTATCTCGTTTTGTTCTCTTTTATGTTGTTGCTTAATCTTCAGTGTAGAAAAGATCTAACAACTTACTGTCTGTTGTGCTTTAGGTAAAAGAAAGAGCTGTTAAAACCTATTGCAGAAAGCCAGACACAATTCAGCAACCATTAAGTTGTTGTCAGCAAAGCAACTCAGTTGTGTTTGAGAAAACTCAACTCTGTTTTTGTTAGGAGGGAAAAAACACAGAAAACAAACATACAGGGAAAAACAAATTGGGAAAAAAATGTTTGCTGCATTGCCCGTCTTTATTCTATGAAAGGAGATGTCAGTATTTTTGCTTCTGTTTCAAAGATGAATCGAATAGCATTGTTAAGTTAAATATTTTATAAATGTTGCACAAAATAATCTGAAAATTATGGTCTAGGTGGAACAAACCAATGAGACTTTTTTTCTGTTTCTTATTGGCTCTGTCAGTGCACACACTTACAAATCCTTCACAACCTAAGTACATAATCAACATGTCCTTTTTGAGTTTTTCTTTCACCCATCTGCAGCTCTTTCTTCTGCTTCTATCCTTGCCAGGACAAACCTCTTCTTCCTGGCAGAAAAATCCTCATCTTGCTTAAAGAGCAGGTGAAGCTGTGTGGAGAGCTTGTGGAGTGTGCAGTCTACTGAGTACTTTGCAGTATTTTTTAGGATGTTTTGGTCTCATTATGCTTTATTGGATAAATTACTACACACATACAAAAGACAAGCCGATCCTCTCCATGTTCACAGATGTAAGATCTGTATTCTCAGCTCGGGAATGTACGTTAAATTTAACATTTTGCCTTGTGTTTTTCCATCCCAGACCTTGTTGGTTTATTTATTTCTAAAGTAAACTTGCATCTTGCTCACTTGCTCATTCAGCACACTGTTTTATATTCTAAGTGCTATGCTGCATAATCCTCTTAAGGATAATGAGTGTGGATTGTATTCCAAGAGAAACTCTGCTGTTGTGGATCCGTCAAATTAGTCTAGACTTTGTAAATAAATCCATTTTAGAAACATCGTCACATTTCTGTTTGCACTGCTGAACTCTGGAAACTTCAGGCTTAATAGTATTTAGTGCTAACTGGAATAAAGAAAATCCATTTAGTCTCCTTCATTTTAATCAGTTTGTGACGTTTGAATGAACATAAGTGGGCATAGTCCTCATGTGGTGATAACCTTGAATAAAGATGTTATTGTGTTTGGGTATAAACAGGTTTGAACAGGACATCAACATTTATTTCTTGAGCTGCTGCTGAATTAATAAGTGATTATTACTATCTTATTAATGTTATCTGTAACATTTGTTTTGTTATCTAGATATGAAAACAAAATACTTGGTATAGAATTCCTGGTAAAGAAATTCACTTAGATTTTAAGGGCTTCTTATGTTGATTTGTATACCATTTTCTGTTCTGGTCTTTACATAGCGACATGTTTAATAAGCTGATAATAGCTGGTAAATAATCTGTTCCAGTGGCCACTCAATAGACAACTGCTTGAAACACAGATCTCACCAATTATGCATCCTTTCCCAATATATTGTGTAGTTTTGGCTGTAAAATGTTTCACCTTTTGGACAGTTGGCCCACTGGGTTTAGAAAAATTTAAAAATATACATGTATATCAGTAAAAACAACAGACCAAGCAATCATGGACCCAAAAGACCACAGACGGGAACAGATTGTCTAAAACGTGCAAAAAAAAAAACCTAGAAAAATGAAGAAAAAAATATTTGAAAATTACAAATCTTGGTTTAATTTCTTCAAAAATGTAAAGTGTACAAATAACGAGAAGTGTAATATCAGTACGATAAAAAATACTTAGTGTGGTAGGCGTTGCCCATTTAGTTTTGCTACATTGCCATTTTTTTTGCAATTGAAAACATTTCAAATGTCTGTTTTTTTTCATTCCGCTGACTGGCAGTGCACTGCAACATGTGGAGGAGCAAGAGGAAGCTCAAGTCAATCCAGTGATTTGATTTATTATAGGAAACTTCTTTTATATTAATTGACTGTTCTCTTCCTTAGGGCATGTCTCCAACTGATCACCGACTGTCCTCCAGCCATCCAGGAGGAACTGGACCTCATCAGTGCTCTCAGTCAACTGGAGGACTTCAGCGTTCGCATTCTCCCGCTGCAAGGTGGTACACAATGTGCTTTTCCATTAAATATCCTCAAACCTGTCTAAAATGTTACTCTTCACCTCCCTAAGACATAAACGATAAAACCTGTCTCCCACCATGCATCACCCTTCCATACGTTTCTCCTTCTTGTCTCTGTTTCTAAATATATGGTTGTTTATGGATCAAGTGTTGAGCAAACACCTGCCCGATGGCCTAATTAGGATCAAAGTTTTATGTCTGTATATGCATCCTCTCTCATATCGTTTCTGAAATGTCTGCTTCAGGTATAAACCTGACCGATCTGTATTCATCTCTGCACTTGTTCTTGTGGGAACAGTTGCTTCCAGGCATTTCCTTCTGTTAAATAAAGCAGGTGAAGCAGAATGGCATATTGTCAGGCTTAAAATTCAGCATTCAAGGTTTACAGCTCCAAGTTTTTATAATTTTCTTTATCTGGTTGTTAGTTAAAAACAGGTGAATGAAAACACGGCTCATTGCGCTGGAGGTTTTTACTTCCAGTTTGTGCAATAAATTATGCTCTCTTTGTTTTCCACAACATCTCTTAAGTTCATTGAGGTTCTCATGCACATCTTATATTCACATCCGGAATTCCCATCACAGCAGGAGTCTAAACCTTAACTGGGTCATTGCATCACCTTAATTCTTTTCTTTTAAAGACGGTTTGACGAACTTTTACCGCTGCGCACAGGATCACTGTTCGGTTGCATGACCCATTTCAGCCAATGTTCCCTTATCAGGCCGGTGGCCGCATATTTGACTCCAGAGTGCAATACAGAGGAGTTAGTGGATGACTTAATTTCCCCTTTCATAAATTTTCATACTTAGGTTTAAAAAATTGCCCAAATCCTCTTTATTGTGTGATCTAAGAAGGTAAGCGGTTGGAGTGGTGGTGTAAAAGTTTCTAAATTGCTGATATGCTTAAGAGTAAGAAAAACAAAAAGATGGTGTGGACTTGTGAAATAGGATCTCCTATTAACCAGTTGTTAATAGGAGTCACCCAGTTGTTACCCAGCTATTTGTACACTGTGTCTTACTTTGACACGGTGTACAATTAGCTGGGTAACATACAAGTATGCATGTGTAGTGAAATAAATTTCCCTTGGTTGCTGTTAGTACTGGGAGACCACATTACCAGCTTTCTGTTGCCAAAAAATAAATAAATAAAAATAAAATCTGATAATGGCTTGAACTGCAGCAGGAGGGGTTTGCACAACTGTGTGTATATTTATATTTCAAGCTCACAAAATTAGGCTTAGTGATTAGTCGTGATTAATCTCAGTGCTAGAATGTGATTAATCTGATTACTTTTTAATTGATTGACAGCAATAGGGTGAATATAAATGTACATCACATTTTGATTTTAGATTTTCATTTGAAATTATGTTCGTTTTTCTTCCACTTCACATTTGTGAACGGTATTGTTTTGCTGTATCACATAAAATCCCAATCAAAAGCATTGGAGCTTGTGGTTGTTACATGACTAAATGTTCGAGGGAGGTTAATAGATTTGCAAGCCACTGCAGATAGTAAAATGACTCACACAGACGAGAAGCAGAATGTGCATCTGTGGGGCTATTGCTGATGTTTTTTTTCCTCTTTTTGCAGTCTGTGAACACATAGCTGAAAGCTCCAGGCCTGTTAACTGAGAAAGAGCTCTGTTTTCACAGAACTGCTCACACTTTCGGACAATCATATAATCAAGAGCAGCAACTGTTTGCTTTTATTGTCAGAGTGATCGTTTTTTTTTTTTCGTAAATAAACCAAATTTAAGATGAAATGGTAGAGGTTGTCTTATTTGTTTTACAACCAAATGTTGATTTTTTTTTTTTACATGCATAAAACAGATAAAATCATAACGTTGAAATGGCGTGTACCTGCTTTCTTTAGGATTGAAAAACTACTGTTACTGTCACCATCTCATTTTATTTTCCACATCAACTTAGAGACTGGACGACGGACAAAATGCCTTAGCACAACAAAATTCCAGTGAAGACAAAACTCAACTTATTGATTTTATTTGATATTAGTGATTGAATGAACTACATTTTTACTCCTCAGGCCAAAGCTGTTTTCCCCACTGTACTCTGGTGTCATTTTATTGCACTGTTTCAAGGACACAGTACTTTTTTTATGGATCTCTCTCTCTCTCCCTGTGTCTCTCTCTTTTTCTCACACACACACACACACGCGCGCACCCACCCCCACACACACACACTAAAAGAATAGCACATTATTTTTCTTAAAGCGTACAAGCCATATCCCTGCTAAAATGCTCTGTAGCAGATAAACGCACACAAGTATGAAGTCGATGCATTTGAACATATGTAATCCATCTCAAGCTTTTTTTTCTCCTCAGCCTTTCTACAGAGCCTGAGGCAATGCCTCATACACCCTTTCTCTCCCCAGAATTCCCTCTAGGCCTCACCCAAAGTGATGCCAACTTTTAAAGATCCTCAGAGGGGAGCAAATAATTCACAGGGCCTTGTTGAGTTTCTAAACTTGACATGTTTCAGTGCAGGGTTGGAGAAATGTGGAAATGGAATTGGGGAATTTGTGCATCGTGAATTAAAGTAAAGTTAGTTTTGTATGGAAAATATTTTCACTAAAAAACGTGCTATTGTGCAATTTAGGTAGTGAAATCACTGTTGATTTGCAGTAAAGCTTAAATATAAACGTTTTATCTCTTGTAATTTTTAAATCATTATTAATGAAAGCTACAGTGAAAAAAAATATTTTAGGAGCCTTAACATTATGCATTACAAGTAAGCATTGTTGCGTCTCAACAATGTTTACTTGTAAAAACAAAAGTTGCAAGATAAATGGGGATTACTTTGCAATACTTTCATTTGTAGAATACAGAACTACATGTCTTTAAACTAACTTTGAGCGCTTTTTCCATCTGTTATTGCTTACCTTTAGTCTTAAAATGTCTGACTTTGCAGGTAGACTTCAGAAGTTGCAAATATTGGTCAGGAAAAGCCTGATCAGTTCATCTCTTGTTTATGTATGTATTTGTTTTACTATTAGCTTAAACTTATTTTAATTTTATCTCTCCTTACTCTAAAGTGATTATGCAGAAAACCGTTAATGCTATTTCTGATGATTTAAAATATATTCTCTATAGTTTTTTTACATTTATTATGTTCCACTTTATTTTCCTGATATGTTCTTAGCAGCTTCATCATTCATTTCACACAATTTCCTGTTATTGAATCATCGACTGTAACTTTCTCCCGACTGAGTGTTTTAATTTGCCACATAAGTGTGACGACCCCTTGTTTCTTTCTCTTCTTTTCTTCCCTCCAGTGCGACTGCGATCAAACCGCTTATCTCTCATCGAAGAGTGCATAGCCCAATGCTCCACAGCCTACAAACAATCTGCCACGTTGCTCAATCTGGCCTCACTTCTACGAGTGTCAGGTACATGCAAAGTCACCACTTTTGCCTTTGGAGCGTAATCATGTTGAAAAGGGATGGTGGATAACCTTTAATGATCAAGACTGTCCTGCTGGCTTTTTGTGTGATACTGCTTTTAAGATGAAGAGAAATACGTACAACAGAGTCCGACCTAGATGCACAATGATGCATGCATGGGTGCCTTTAGCAAGGTTGCTGACAGTTCTCACACAGCAGAGGAACAAGACAAGTGTTTCAGGTTTCAAGCAAGGATCGATTCTCAAGCTCAGACTCACAAAAGCAAAACCCGAATTTCAGTTCACACAAACATTATATTAAATAGTCTGTAAATTGTTTGGTGCACTTCAACATTTTGCATATTTGTTTGTCAGACACTGAATCGGTACGAGGCTGCTAGTCCTTTATATTAACAATTTCCTCCATCAGAATGACAGTTCAGTTAAACCTTCTTTCTTTACTGGTTTATTTAGCAGAAAGTCATTTTATTCCTAGTTTAGCTTGTGTTGCTCTTAGAAGGTGATTTGTGAAAGTTTTTATCCACTGCCATCCACTAATCACTTCTTCTGAAATTGATTTATTCTCTGATGTTGCTTAAAAATAAACCTTAAACTTTTGTACGTCCACTTGTACGCTGCTTAACTATAGCTGTTTTGTGAAGTTCTCAGCAATTTGCTAGAGAACAAAAGAAATTCACACAAACCGAATTTTAAGCAGGATTGCAATATCTCAAGCTTTAGACATCTTGCAGAGTTCAGTCTGTCATCTAAAAATAAAAAAAAAATCAATGTGGCACAGTTGCAAACCTACTAAGACAAGGTTGTTCACCTGAACTGAAAAGATGAAAAAATACAGAGCATTAAGCAGTGAATTAGCCAGAAAGCCCATGGCCATTCTGAAGGAACTGCAGAGATCGACAACTCAGATGGGAGAATACGTTGGTAGAACAGTTTGTCTTTCACGCCACAAATCTTGCATTTGTTCAAGGAGGACAAGAAGCCATTTTTGAAAAAAAAAAAAAAAAAAAAATAGCCAAGTAAAATCTCAAAGTTATCCATAAGTTGTGAAGGGAACACGATAAGCATGTGGAAATAGAGGCTCCTGAACAATGAGACCAAAACTAAACTTTCAGGCCTCCTTTTCTAAAACAGAAATTGCACATGGTGATGGTAGCATCATATCAAGGTAATCCTAGTAAATAAGCCAGAAGACTTGACCGTTTTTATTTATAATGACAGTTGTGGAGAAGTGATTTTGATTCATTTTCACTCTGCGTGTATCTTTGTGAATAAAT
Source organism: Girardinus metallicus (assembly GCA_903067095.1). NCBI lineage: Eukaryota > Metazoa > Chordata > Actinopteri > Cyprinodontiformes > Poeciliidae > Girardinus > Girardinus metallicus. The sequence continues at coordinate 125,624 of CAEGAE010021832.1, read as the reverse complement.
GCTTAAACCTCTGGAACATTTTCCATGTTTTCAGAAAGCAAAATTTTCCCTTTATCTCTTTTGGCCTACTTTCATCATCTCATATTGACATTTTTCAGGTTTTTGCTGGATATACCCTCTCCACCGGAGAAATCTTTGCATCAGCATTCATCTTGTAATTCCGATAGGGGATTCCCCGACTTTTAAACTGAATAATTTATGATTTGTTTTGAGTTTTTGTATGTGGAGATGCATGTTGCACTGCTGTTCCACACCGACCATATCGACCAGCAGTGCAATCAGTTCAGTACAAGGGGAGAGAAATGTAGGCTGGCTGCAAATTGGGAAAGTTGATATCAAATCCTCAAAGAAACCTTGAAGTTAGCACTGCAACCTTTTCACCCAGGAAACCTTGATTCTAAGAGGTGAAAAAGTAAACTTTAACTTTAAAGAAGAACCTAAAGGGAAATAGCTTTTTTTTTTTTTTTTTTTTGTTAAGATTGCAGGAACATACTTAGTTTCAGTACGGCTCCAAAGTTTAATGTTCTCCAAATCGGAAAAAAAGTTGTCACTCTTTTTGTGTCGCTGTATTTGTCCCTCCAGCTTTCATCTTACTTTTCTTCCAGGGTCTGTGAGTCTGTCCCTCCATCCTCTTGCTCAGAGACTTGCCACCAGCCAAAGGAAACCTGCTAACCGGCCTCGTGGCATTTCTGTGTCTGTACCCCTCACAGTTTGTCAGCAGGAACCTCTCCCTGTGTGGTTTCAGAGGGGAAAAAAGAAGGGAGATGAGAGGAGGAATAAACATTTTTTTTAAATAAATAAATGCAGGAGGGAGCCTTTTGAAGGGTGCATAGCTCCAGGGCTTTGTGGTGAATATTTAATGCAGGTATCACCAACACACAAGTTAAAAACACTTTAGAGTTGGGTTTCTGCCTCGACAGAGATGCTCCGTAAATCATTCAGTATTTGAGGTAAAGGAATATGTGAAGGGATCAGTAATAATTATTGAAATATTCCTTTTTATACCTATGTGTTCTGTTTTTTTTTTCCACTGATCCAGATTATCCCTTCGGGAGACTGTCTTTGTATGACATTTCACAACCTTTTGATTTCAGCATTTGATAGGTCCATCAGGGAGAAGTACACATATTGATCAGATTATCAATATGTCTGATTCAGATGAGCTTAAAATAAATACCAAGAGCTGTGTAGATTTAAAAACGGAACAAGGTGATGGTTGGTTTGCTCAGACACAAACATTCCTCTTTATTGAGGTCCTGGCAGCCTTTTGAAGATACCCTCTCAACATTCACCCAGAAGATATTTGACAAATACATCTCACCCCCTCTCAGTAAACACCACATCTCTAACCGTCACTCATACTTCACGCATACAGGCAGCACAGCCAAAGACCAGCGCATTTCTTCATTCGGTGTCTGTTCTTTGATCTTCGGAGCACAAGTTTGTTCAGTCCATGTCCCTTTTGATGTCGTTGTCCTCCCTCCCTTTTGTTTATCGAGCTGACAGAAAAATCAAAGGCTGTCCCGATTTTTCACCCAGTTCCCACCTTTATTAAGACATCGGCTTTGTTTTTTTTTGTTTTTTTTGTTTTTTTTCTGTTTAGTGAGCCAGCATGCTCACTGACTTTAACATTTCAAACAGTCTATTTTGGATGAAGAGACATGGCAATGACCACATTTACAAAGACATCAAATAGTATGTGATCTCAGGCTTTTTGAGACCATTTTATTGTAATGATTTAATAAGTTTTACTTGGACAATTGTGAGCGTTGGAATCAAAAACCCCAGATTTTTGCAAAACATTATATGGAAGCATTGCCACTTTTTCTGATTTCTTTCTTTCACTATGAGAAAAAATGACAGATTTAAAATTTGTTCTCTTTGACATATTACTAAGGACTAACATTGGCATTCTGTCCTTTTTATCTCTTTTTGCCAAAGTGGTATTGGCTATTGTCTCCACTACTAGCATGGACTGTATCTAAGAGAGGACAGAAAGCAACAGCTGTCTGTACAGCAGACTTGGATATTTGGACAAACTTACTCTTTCCATATTTTCCTGCCAGGTCCTGGTCCTAAAATAAGAGCCACTAAAGGACACATTACTTGTCCAGATGTGGTGTTGCTAGGTTCCTCAGAGTCATAGGATCAAATTCTTAGAAAGGTAAATTGACTTCATGAAGGACAGAGATAAATCAGCTCAAAATGAAAGGGTAATCTCCAAAAATACACATTTAAATAGCTTTCACTAAAGAATAATTCCTGTAATTTCAAGTATGTAAAATATAGAATATTGTGAAAAAAGTCAATTCTACTGAGGCATGATGGAAACCCAGTAACTTGCTTTGATGGCAGCCCAACAATCTATGAATATGCTTGGATACAACACACTGTGAACAACCAACTTCTTTAGAAATTCTGTTTTGTGGCATACTGTCCTTGTGGAGAGCATCAGTGACTGTCTTCTGGGCGACTGTCCAGTCAGCAGTCTCCCTCATGATTGTGTAGCCTACTGACCCAGACTGAGGCACCAATTAGAGCTTCAGGAAACCTTAATTTGTATAATAAATCTGTAAGAAATGAGTGACAAAAATCTATTGAACTTTCATGGCATTCTATTTTTGTGTATCTGTATCATTTTTAAAGTCCCTCTAAGAATAAAATATGTCATTGAATGAGACCATAAGAGAATTTACCGTCTATATTTCAAACACAATTTTGGATAAGAAAGGAAATGTAGAATTTTTTCTCCTAATTCTATATTAAATCTAAATCTAGGGTTAACAGTAAATGAAGTTTATAACCTTTTTGAGTCAAGTCCTGAAAATTGAGGTTCACAAACCTTTTAATCAGACAAAATGTCAATAAGTTTTAAGAACATTTGAAATCCTGCCTATGTGTTGCATGTCTCTGAACCGGCTCAAGCAAAAACTTTTCCTTTGATGTGTTCAGGAGATGACGACAACAGGCGAAAAGGCCAAGTGCTGACCTTGCTGGCGGAGCAAGCCCTCAAATGTCTGGACTTTAAAGCCTCTTACATCCACTGTCAGGACCTCATGGGTGCAGGTTTGTAGTTAAAAGAACTGTGAGCCAGTGTGCATATTTGGTGGGGGTGGGGGGGGGGGGGGAGAAACTGTTCTCTGTGCAAGAGGATTATTCATTAAACATTTCTTTCAAAGTGATTTCAATCTGTGCTTAGTTTGCAAAACTATTTCCAAGACAACTCTTTATAAAGATGTAAAATCAATTGAGGTAATATATTTTGAGAAGGATGAATGACCTATAAATATGGCAAATGGTGTAATGACTTGCAACAAGTATTAGCAGCAAATTTCCTTTTGGAATTTGCAAAAACAGAAACCATTGAGCTGTAATTTAAAGCTGTCAGGAATCTCACTGAGCCACATGAATAATTATAAAATGGGAGTTAATCCAAACAACAAAAAGACATTTGAACTACTCTGGAATCCATGACCCAAAGTAGTTCAACTCTTGATCATTTCGTGATGCAAAGTTTGAAAAATGTTTAAAAAAAAGAAAAAAAAAGAAGGAGTATTTAGTTGTCTTTATCCAGCTCTTTTCCCCTCACACTTGCATAACATTTACTACCTCATTTTTTCTATTTTCTGTGTTGTATTTTATACTAATTGTTAATTACTGGCTAAGTGACCAAATAATATGTTGCTTCTTCTTGCTGTTTCTCTGATTTTTATCACCAGTATCTTTTATTTTACTTAAGTGCTTAGCCATTTGAAATAAATGAATAAAAATATAGATTTTTTTAAAATTAACACAGAAAATTATATCTGTACTTCCAAGCTGTTTTTTTAAGAAATCTATAAATGATGTTCTGAACCTTGTTGTTATAAAACTGTCTGCCAAGTAAATTTTTATATAGTTATCATATGACCCCTAAATGTATCTGAATGGTACTGCCCAACTGAAAAGATAATTTTTCTTTTTATACTTTACGGTAGAGTGTGGATGCACACTGCTTTTTAAAATGTTTTTAAATTCTTTTGTTTACTTTTATGCTCTACTTTTTATGTATTCTTATTATCTCTAATCAAACTGTGATTTTAAAAGACGTTATATTTAGTGTATCAATGTGGCAGTGGCCCATCATGACAATCCTCAAATCTCATCATGATTAAGTGTATATTCAATTGGGAGAAAATATGGATTAAAAACATTAAAACTGAAATCTTAAAATATTAACAAGCCACTTAAGAACAAGTTGATTTAAGTGATCTTGAATTTATCACTAAGTTTAAAAAAAAAAAATTATAAATACATTCAATTATTTTCTACTTTACTTTTAATTACTCTATGTATTAGCAGAATTAGAGAACTGTTATAATACACATTATTTTGCCAAAAGTATATTGATGTGTTACCGCTTGATGATACAGCAATGGAGATGTTTTTCTTGCAGTAACAAATCATCTTTCACTGGCAATAAAATTAAAAGATGCTTGATATATTGTTGTGCTCAGGAAGGAAAAAAAAAACAAGTATTAGTTTGACCAAATTATAAATAATCTGTTTGGTTCACAAAAAATGTCACTTCTTAGTAGAAATGAAACTATAATTTACCAAGACAAATAATCTGTTTGGTTCACAAAAAATGTCACTTCTTAGTAGAAATGAAACTATAATTTACCAAGACATAGATTAATTAGGCAAAACTGAGTATTTTCCAGGAAGAGATTATGAAAATCAATCACACGCCAAGTGTGTGTTTGAAAGCAGAGTATTTGTATAGTTGTCATTCAAACACCAACACTTTACCTTGACATAGTTCTCATAAGAAGCTTAAGTGAGTAGCACACATACTATCTTTCAGTTGATTTTCATCCAGGTGAAATTACTTTTAGACTTAAATAAGTATTTATGTCCAATTGATGGTTTGTATAGCTAGGTAAAAGTTTTTTTTTTTTTCAATTTTCAGTGATTAATTTATATACTTAATACTGAATTTGCATTATATCATAAAAAGTTCATCAAAATTTGAATGAAACTATAATATAGTCACCATCTTAGCTTGCTCTTCCTCTTTTCCCTCTGATGTTTCCTCAGGTTACAGTCCGGCGTGGGAGGTGTGTAGTTTGCTCGGTCAGATGGAGGGTTACAGAGACCTGGAGGCACGACAAGAATTGTTAGCTTTTGCTTTGACGCACTGTCCCCCAGACAACATCCACGCCCTCCTTGCTGCCTCCAGTGACTTGCAAACTCAGGTTTGGACAAGTAAAAACTAGAATCAATTGCTATTTGGGATGCACAAAATTAGTCTTTTGAGTATATTCTACAGCTGTAAAAAAAATATTGCAAAAAATAACTTATTTTTCCTTATTGATTTTATGTTGTAATACTTGCATAAATGTCTTGTTAAAAATAAATGTAACATACCCCATAACCATAACAATGTTCCCTCTTGAAAAATCTTTTCCTTTCAAAAGTTTTTTTTTTTTTTTTTTTACAACTGCCTTTCTGAATTGTTTGTCCTGATTCTATTTTTAGGTTTGTAAGGAAAAGTGCATGCTCAGTTAGGTTCTGGATAGACACCTGTCTTGGCCGTTCAACAGCCTTCACACTCCCAAGAAAGTCTTTCATTGCTGAAGCTGAAAGTACAGATCTGTACACTTCAAAACTTCTCCTGTTACTTCAGCCAACAGTCACAACATTGCACAGCATTGACCCAGTTACATCGGCAGCCATATATTCTCATATCGTCACTTTGACTTGACTGTATTTGACAGATGATGGCTATGTTTTCTTTCTCTGTGTTCCTTTCATCCAGCTAGACGTTAGTTAATGTGTCAGCTGTCCATAGGATCTTGTTCAAAGCTTGGCAGATTTTTCTGCATATGCAAATCAGATCCAGTATTTCTTCTGTTCACTTTTACTAATAGTTTGACTTCTGATGTTCTACATTTGTATGTATTTACATTCAGAAGGAGCAATTTTAGTAAAACGCTTTTCCTCCTGAAAAGTGTGTTTGGCTCACATAGATATTGCAGCAAGGTTATTTTCTCTTTTTTCACATGTATTTCACAGATGAGGGATATAGGAGCGAAGACTGTAAGATATAATGGATAAAGGATTAAGCTGTGTGCTGAACAGGAGAGCTGATTATAATGAAACATGTGGTTATGGTGTGGCTCTACTCCCGCACCTACGTGAACACATTAATACTGCATTTGTCTAGTTGAACATAATTTATCCTCCTTAACAAGTGCAGCACACGTCTTTCCAAAGACGGAATCAAGGAACATGCCACACATTTTATTTCTTTCCGCTAAAAACGAATTCTGACATTTCTTTTTATGATACTCCTTTTTCTCACTGCAGCTCAGAAATTGAGATGACAACCAGAATGTTGTTGTCTATACACAAAGACAATAAATCATGTTATTTTATCTACACGTTTCTTCAATAAATAACTTCTGTTACTTGCTTGTTCTGCAGCTGTTGTACCAGGCTGTTAATTATCAGATGGAGCCTGCCAATACAGAGAGTGGACAAGAAGTAGCTAAGGCTGACTATCTCAAGGTTTGTGTCTTTTATTCATTTAATGTGCTTGCCTTACGTGATTATATGATCCTTGTCTAAGCTGGTTATCTGAGTATACCCAGGCGGGCTATATCTTAAACCTTTGGTTCTGTTTATGTGTTTTCCTACTGCTCCATATTTGATGACTTGTAAACTTAATGTTAAGGTCTGCTCAGTTCCCTTGGTTAATTTATACTCTTTCCTCTTCTCTTCAGCACTCCCTGCTTTATGATGCCTTGAGTGGGTGTTAATGTTTCATGACTTGAACTGCTTTTTGTGTGTATTGGAGCTCATCTGAAGCTGCCTGGTGTCATTTTATTGTTATATTAATGCCACCAGATCTCACTTGTGTATATTTAAGACCTCTAGATGTCTGTTTGCATTATTACATCTGTGTCTATATGTATTTGTTTTCTCTTGTTTTTCAATTCCTTGACTCTCAATCCCTTGCCAAATTAAATATGGAGGAAGGATGCAAAATAATTTGGATCCAGCCCACTTGCAGTGTAAGTGGGATTTTGAGAACATGTGGGTATAACATGGAAATGCAAAACCTGACATAAAATTTGGCTGCATAGTTACAAATACCATTCAATTTGAATAGAACAATATATTCTTTTAAAGTGGTGTCTTTGTTGCATTGTTTTACATTCAGGATAGTTTAGAGAAGAGTTTTACTTTGCAATAATGCTGAAAACATATTTCCAACACAACCTTACCTCATGTGAAAATGACATTGACAGGCTGTAAGTGTTTTGCAATAAGTGGTAATATGTCTTTTACATCGCTTCGGAGGAATTTCAGCTTGTTTAATTCAACCGTGTCAGACCATTTTGGAGAATAAATAGCCTGTTTAAGGTCATGACATTGATGAACTGGACATGTGTTGATTTTGAAATATTTTATCTGACTTTATGTTGTCAGATACATTATATTCAAGTAATGTCTATTAATCAGTTTGGCCTGGGACATTTCTACTTTTATGCAATTTTTTTATTTTTTATTTTTTATAAAAGATTTTCATTTAATTCTACCTCCCACCTTACCAATATGTGACTAAAGTCTCAACCCGCTGTGATTTCAGGTGTTTGAAATAAACAGTCATGTAATTTACTATTAATAACATTATGTAAAAAAAAAAAAAAAAAAAAAAAAAAATCTTGTTCTGTGATGTAGGGTCATTCTTACTTGTTAAGGCCTTCACATTGCATTTATTACACTGTTAAATCTTTGAAACATCTTTGGTTTCTCTTGTCACTTCTTGGCTGCAGGCTGGCACATCTAGAGACCTCCTTCATAGGACTACAGCAAAGACCATGGAAGTGTTGACCTCCACTGGACTGACAACCAAGGCAGTGCTGACAGCAGTCAGTGACCACCGTTGGTGGAAGGAGTCACTTAATTACCTCCGTCCACTTCAGGTACACACAGATTACTAACCTAATGGGCCTGTCTCGTAAACAGTTTGGCGGTAGAGAAACACGAACAGTGTAAGGAACATGGAGAGTTATTTGATTCCTGAGGTTTCTGTGCTCTTTCCCACTTATTCCATGCTCGTTCTCTCATTCAGACTTCATTAAAAACACCAAAAACCAAAGTTCACCTGTTGCATAATTAATTGAAGCTCCTAAATATTTTATCATCTTGTGGTTAGTGGGCTGATTGGTAGTCACCAAGGTGGAGCACGATGCCATCTCTTGGGGTGGCTGGGGGAGTACGGTGCCCACATGGCCACTAGTTTCTTAAGAAAGAGAATATGCAAGGATATGAGCTTTGACAGAGCGAGATGACTGTGCTGTGGGCATGTGGTAAAAGTTTAATTATGTTTTGATGGCTCCTCAGGGTCATGGAGCAGGAGCCACCAACCAGGAAGGGATGTATGAAAACTCCAACCTGGAGCACCAGGGCTGTAGTGCCTTTTATCAGGAGCTCATTGAAGATCCCTATGTAGACCCGGTGAGTGGCTTGGACCTGTATTTGCCATGGACCATTATTTTCTACTGCTGGCCATCTTCTTAAATTGTAAAAAAGGTCTGAGTAGACTCTTAACTGAGGGTGTTTAATTTGATTTTTTCCCCCTCCTCATGACTTATACATTCCTTCACAAACTGTGTCAAGACAAAATGAATATTGATTTCAGTCTAAGTAATTATAATGCCAAAAGCACTTTAGAAGCACTAACATCAGGGAAGCAGCATTTTTTAAGGTGGGTATTATGTTAGTCAGCAAAAGCCAAGATGACTTGAAAATAAAAAAGCTGAAATACACTGCATATATTAACCAGAAGAGGAAAGGTGAGTGGGGAAAAATCCATAAGAACAGAATGTTGAAATAAGGATTTATGGCAGCAGAAAAGTGCAGGAGTAAAAAGTAAAAAAAAGAATAGATTAACCTTTATACTTAGAAAATGGTCGCCTTGGGTCATCTCTGTGCTTTTTACTCTCAGACACAAATCATAGGGATATGTAAAGGAGTGGACATAAGGCGAAACAGCAAAGGCAGATACATCTCCTCTCATGACACTTTAATAGACCTCTCCAAATCCCTTCTTTCACTTCATCTCCACCGTTGATCCATCTTCCATCATCCATCTAACAATAATTGCTCCCTGCATCCATCTCTGCCTGATCAATAGGGTCATTTTTTTAACATACAAGTTGCATTGAAGGATAAAAGAGATGAGGAAGAGGCTGATTGAAGGAGAAAGAGACAAATGCACCCAGACAGAAAGATGAATGGAGTGTTAAAGACAGACGGGAAACGTTCAGCGTCGAAGCGATGGCTCTGAGGGAAGTGGGAGGAGGAACATCATTGTTCACAACTGAGACACTTGAGAAACAACTTGCCACACAGCAATCCTATAAAGATATCATAAGGCCTCTTGGTTGGAAATCTTTGTTTAGCTCTAACATTCATTTGTCTACTTTCATCTCTCATCTGTCTTAACTCCATGTGAATGAAGATGTTCAGTCATTTTAATCACATCTCTCTATTTTTTAATCTTCTTTTCTAGTCTACCCATCTGCAAGAATTTACTTGCTGTAACCCTAAGTTCTTTGTCACTCTCTCCTCTTCTGTCTCTTAGAGTCAAGATATTTACTCATCCTACAAAGAAATGCCTCAGGAAAACTTTGCTGAGGTTTTGCTGAGGACGGGGAAATTAGCCGAGGCTAAAACAGAAGGAAAAACCTTGTTTCCTGCGACAGAAGGTAAGCATGAAGGAACACTTAGTGATGGAGATAAAAGGGGTGAAATTGCTGATTTTGTTGTGATAAACTTCTTAACAGATCAAAAATGTTTGGCTATTATCACTTTCCATTTTCATGTAATTTCTACCCTCGTTTAGAATATCTGTATCTAAGCAGTGACATCATTCTTGTTTATCCTGCCCAGCAGTTCTTCATTCTGAGTTTAAATATCTTTTTATTTCTATATGTGCATATTTATGCTTTCTTTATCTAATTAAGAATACATTCAACTTTGAATTGTATAATGGCAAGACATTTTTGAAGATAACTTTGTCCTGTTGTTACTCAGATTTTCTCATAATTTAAGTTGAAAAAAGCTGTTAAAGCCAACATAGCCCTTTGAGGAAAGTATTTGCCTCCGGGTTGTGGAAACAACTGTCATTCAAAGTAATTATTCAGTTGTTGTCGATAACTAGCAACAAGTCTTAAAAATTGCCCTGCAAGACTTTCTGGACTCTTAATCATCTTTTGTTATAACTCAGCCTTATTAGAGGGTTTCAGAGTATGAACGGCCTACTTCAGACTTTGACTGTGCTTCCTTTTATTTTTGTAGTTTTTGAAGTTTTCAGAGATTTTTTTCTTTTTTGTCTCTGAACTCCCACAGTTTGCAAATTTATGGAACCTTTTTGTATCATTTTGACACACATCTGTATTTATTTCCAATCACAAAAACATTTTTTAAAGCTAAAAATACTTTGAATCTCTATACCCTTGAGGTTTGAATAATTCTTGGCTCAGCTATAGCTAAGGTATTTTTCATGTATCTTGATGAGCTTAAATTTAAATCACATTGGTCTTAAATAAATCCTAATTGCAACTTTGTGACATTTGCAGAATCTCTGGTTTTAAGAAGGAGATTTGTAGCTTGTGGGTAAACTGAGTCAGTATTTAACTTGGACCATTTCTCAGTGCTTTGTCTCACAATTGAAGCAGTGTCATTTGCCAAGAGCACAGTGTTGTCAACCCTTTTCCTCACACCCCGCCCTCCCCCACCTCATCCATCTTAGCCACAGAGCCCATGTGTGTCTGAGCTGGGGATAACATGGGAAGAATAGCCTCGTTCTGCTAATTAATGTATCCTCACGCGTCCCACGGCAACGGTAATTAATGACGGATCACTGCAGTGGTACCAGGGAGATAGCATCATGTCAAAACATCAAGGCCACGCCGTATGATGGATCACAGCTGCTCAACAAAATCAATGCAATAACAAAAGTAGAGAGCAAACATGTGTGTGTGAATAGCTATCTCTGACCAAAGAGCGGCGGTGTGTTGGTATGCACCCACATATCTACCTTGCACACACACAAACTTCCCCGTAACCAAACTAAGGGTCTCTTATGGTTGTCTGTGCCATTCATATGCGTATCTGCCTCCCTAAAAGTCACCTTCCCTTCGGAGTTGCTTGTGAAGCGCGACGTGTTGTGAAAGAGAAAAGCCACTCCGGACGCCGTCGTCCCCCGATAACAAGCTTCGATTAATGACTGGCGTATCTGTTGCTGCACCGGCTGTCCTTAAAAACAGACTCGGATATGGCCTTTAAGAAAATAAATACACTGATTTTCCACCTGACCCTGATAAGGTGGAGGTAATTAATGATGACAAGGGTGAACATTGACTCAGCGGCATTGAGGTGCCAGCACAAGTGCTTAATGTGAACAGACACAAAGATGCACAGTTTACATTGAACTACACACTGAGCATTATGTGCTGCCACCGGCTGGCCATAATCACTTTTTTTTCTGCAATATGTGCCGCCATCCTGCTACCTATGTGCCACATTTAACTGATGTAGAAATGCAAATTGATGTGTGCACAAACTATCCTTGTCTTATGCCTGCTCTCCTCCATGAGGTCTCTTTATCAGTGTCCCCCTTCATCTCTCTATAAAGCAGAAATATCTCCTGCTTTAAAGTCAGGGTTATCTACTTTGAGAGTGTGTGAGTGTGTGCGTGCGTGTATGTTTACCCCTCTGGTAATTCCTGTCCCGATGGTATCTGTAACTTTAGAGAGGCGTGTAATCAGCTCATTCTGAGGTGTAGCTCATTGAAACCCAGGGGTAGGAGAGGAGGGAAGAGAAAAGTGAGTTAAGGGTGGAGGTGGGCTCACTTCCTAAGAGAGCTGTTATGGTTCTTTAAACTTCCTCCACCCCTTCTCATACACTCACACAGAGAAGTTTCAGCTGAACATGTCAGCCACTGGATGCCTCTGTATGGGTGCAAAGTGGTGTGCATTTTGTTCTTCAGAGCATGTGTCTTCCTTTACCTCTGAACCTGTCTCTCATCCAGTGTCCATGCTCTGCTTTCTTCTGTCTGTTCCAGTTAGGCTGCTGCTCTTATCACAAGCACAGGCCTCTTCTTCTTTGTGGACTACAAAGTGATTTTGTCTGCTTCCCTCTGCTCACTCCTACTGTTTTCTGTGTGTGTGATTCAGTTAGTGAGTGATTAAGTGTATTTGTGTGCTCAGAGTGGTTTGGGTTCATCTGCAGTGGTAAAGCTGAAGTGTGTGTGATGTGTTTGTTTACTTTCTGATTCCTCTTTGTCTTTTAGCCAGTCAGTGTACAAAAAAGTCAGTCTTTGTTTTCATTTTGACTTTGTAGAGCTGATAAATTCCATTTGCCAGTACTTGCTTGTACCATGTTATGTACTCTTCAGTGTTTCACTTCTAATTGAGCACCTGTTTTTTTGAGATCCTAATAAATGCAATCAGTATTGAGAGATCAGTGCAGTAAAGTTTTGACCAAAAAAAAACTTCTGATCCACCTAATTCTGTAAAGATTTTAAACCCTAACCCTTTTAAGATCTGATTCAATGATAAAAAATTTTAACATTTGTGTCATAAAAGAACCCTTTACCCTTTACGGATTCCTTATGTTTTTTTTTTTTTTCTTCATGTTTTAAAGCTTCAGATTATTAGGAAGAAGACAATAGATTACCTAACTTTGTAATATGTGTATTTGCCTTGGTTTTATATATTTTAAACTTTTTGGAAAGCATTCATCCCATTATATCTGGTCTAAAACAAAGACAGCATCTGAGAAAATGAGCACCATCCCAAAAGTCAAATTAAGTGTTCATAGTGTGATGAACACTTCTGAAGCCATTAATGGTTAAATCCAACAGTGATCCAGTGGAATGACAGGCCATTGCAGCCTGACAACCTTCCAGTGTGAATTACAACCTTGCAAAAATGAGATGGTCAAATTTTCTGCAGAGTGATGTAAGAACTCATTGCCAGTTATTTCAAGTGCATAATTAGCACAATCAGCTAGGTTTTAGGGGCAGTATGGCAGTTCAGAAGGAGAGAGGAGAGAATCTAAAATTTGACCAAAATGTTAGGGATGTCTCATATTTACAGTTCAACCCTTCCCTTTTTTAAGAGGGCTAAGTTAGCTGTTCATTTAAAGTCTTTTCTTCTCCTTCTTCCCTTGCATCCCTCCATTCTATTCAGTTTTGCTGCAGCTGGCCAATGATGCATTTCCCAGAGACATGATGCTGGCACTGTCCTACTTACTGGCCCTGCCTCAGGTATGCGCACACAGTCACACACATTATCTACTGGCAATGAACAGTCTTTTCTCTTTCAGTGCAGTTATAATTTTAACATTTCTGTGTTACCCATAAAGTGCATCCGGAGTAACAAACACATCTTAATCAATAAAGACTAAAATGCAATACAGAGACATGGTGCATATTTGTGCCGTGCAAGTGTTTTTTACCCTTGAATTTTCTTTGGTTTTGTTACTTTATTTCCACAAACTTCAACACATTTTGTTAAAATATACCAACATGATGTAGCATACTGCTGAAAAATACATGATTTCTGAAGGTTTTTATTTTAAATTAAAACCTGTTATCAGTGTTGAACATAAGTAATTTCCCTTATTGTGGCCTAAGTGTATCTTTATCAGCTTTGCAGATATAGAGGCCACAAGTTTTGCTACAAATTGGCTCAATTTGATTTAGCTAGCTGCTTCTAAAAGAAATGCAAAGACTTGTTTGAAAAGAATGCAGTGGTACTGTCATCTGTGAGGTATTTTAAAAGTGGGAATCAGATTATGGGACTAAATTTTATCACGTATAATTCAAAGTGAATTTTATAATTTTTCTATACATTTTACAGCTAGGCTGGTAAAAATATCTAATGGTTTGACTGTTTCTTTCCCTCTAACATATGGTCTCTAATACATGCAGGTGTTGGATGCCAACAAGTGTTTTGAGAAGCAGTGCCACTCTGCTCTGTCACTCCAGCTGGCTGCTTACTACTACTCCCTGCAGATCTACTCCCGCCTCGTGCCCTGCTTCAAGGACAAGAACCACACTCTCTATCAGGTTTGCATGTTCAGATGATGTTCAATGAGCTCAATGAACGGTGATAAAAGATGGTGGTATGCTAATCATTTAATGGCAGTAGCTGTATCAAAGTGAAAAAGTCTTACATTGTCTTAATGTTTTGACAAGAAAGGGCTCCTTTCTTGTCAAAACGCTATAGTTCTAAAGCCTCAAACGTCTAAAACACTTGGTCCTTTTAAAGTATAAACACTAAAGTTAATTTTGATTTTATAAAGATAGTTGTGAAGAGCCCTGGCTTAAAATATGGAGCTTGGATGGATCTATGACTGATAGCTGGAGAGATGGATGGTGAATGTATAGCTAGATGGGTGTATAAATGATCAATGAATGGATGACTCAATAACTAAAGAGAAGATGAGTAGCAGGTGTGTTGACTCAATGGATGGGTGAAAAACAAACGCATGTATGAATGAAAGGATGAATGGTTGTGTAGATAGACCAATAAATAGTGGGATGGATGGCTAGCGGACAGATGGATGGATGGATATGTGGCTGGGGGATGAAAACCTAGTGGTATCAGTGCATGGAGGGGTAGTTGGACATATTGATGACTAGATGGATAGATACATGGACTGATAGATGGAGTGAATGGTTGGATGAATTGTCCATCCATACATCCATGTGCATGGATGGACAAATCAATGGATGGCTAAAAAGCCAGTTGGAGAAGTGGATGGATAACTAAAAACACATAGATAGATGAATAATAAGAGGGATTTGATGGTTACAGGGACAGACCTCTGCAAAAAACAGAGATTTGTTTGGTGGATAAAAGTATCATCTGGTTTGGCCAGATTCACTTTGAAATAGTTTAGTAAAGTAATAGTTTTTGTTAGACTATCATTACTTTTATAAGGTATCAATGTGTAATTCTAATAGCCTGATATTGGTTATTAGAGGACATACCTAGGAAGGCACGTTTGCTGTCAACTAAATCACAGCTAATGTTGCCCAAATAATGCTTATCTTAAACAATCATGTGAATTTCTCTTGTTGTGCTTCAAAGTATGTCCAGAAAAGGTTATTTTAAACCAGTATCATGTACATTTAGAGTACGATGAATGACAGCTATAACATAAGAGCGCTTTTTCCTAAAATAGGAACATAACACTAAACTGGAGACTCTTATTGGTTCTGCCAAGCGTGTCATCCACTAATTTCTGTTTTATTTAAATTTTTTCCTAAATTTGTTTTGTTTGTTATTGTTAGAATTAAATAGTTTTATTTTAATTTGGAAATTGAGGAAAAAAAGATAAATTTATTCGATTGTTGGACATTATCTTTGAGGTAAAACATAAATAAGTCAAGACTGACTGAGATACAAATACGACAAGGAAAGACGAGGATGGAGAAGAGTAGCAGTTGAGTTGTTATTGGTTGATTGGCACAGAATAAAGGAAGAAATGGCTCTGACCTTTTTCTTGAGTGGTCTGTGGGTCTCATGGGTTTTAGTTCAGGTAGGAAAAGGGAAGTAAAATGTAGAAATAAAAGACAGAGAAAATAGAGAGAAGAAGGAAAGAGGCCAGCAGAAAAAGTGGATAAGTGTGTCCCAGTTGACATTCAAGGTCAGCACTGTGCACAGAAATGTACACTTGCACATCCCTACCCCCACAAATACCCTGGCAGCCAATGCTGCACACACATTTTCACTTTGATGCACACAGTCTTCCCGCGTCTTAATGGCAGTAATCACTCCTCAACCTCCTGCCTCAAGTAAAGTTCAAGCCCATTAACTTAAAATATATATACAGCCTTTCTCCTTTTCCCTTCTCTGTAGTAGCTGCACTTTCAAATTTTAGCTCTTAACTTTTGTTTTGTTTACCATCCGCTTCCCTTTTTGTTGCTTCAGTGTGAACAAGCTTGAGTGCTTGTTCTCATTTTTTGTCCCTCAACTGTTATTGATGAGGTCATGGCAACTTCATTTCAACAATATTGTTACAGACTGAAGGTATTGACATTGAATCAGTAGTTGCTTTCTGTAGCACTAATGCCGTTCCAAAATACATTTTCTTTATGTTTATCTTCTATTAAAATTAGTTTGATCCTAAACATTTAAGTGTGACAAAAAACCAAAGTCATAATAAGTCTGTAAGGAAACAAACATTTTCTTGTTGTTGCTTAGGGGCTTATTAAGGAATTTTTCTACTTAGATATCACAAAAGTTCTTTTGACACAAAAATGATGGTAACAAGGAAAAAACTGGTGTGTTTCCTTGTACATCTCACGCTTCTTTTTCCTAAATGTTACTGTAAACAATTTCTGATTTTAGTACGACCTGCCTTACACGTTTTTACTCTATCTCCCCATCATAAAAAGCAAAACAAAGAAACAATTCTCAAGTTTATGAATACTTGAGAAAACGTCTCCTGGATGTTTTCAGGAGAACATCCAGTTTTCTGCCCTGGACAAATTCATGAAAAAAAAACAACAACAAAAAAAACAATGTGGCTGGTTGTTTCTATTAAAAGAAAAATAATTTGAAGGTAGAGGGAATGGAAGAGATACAGATCTTCTGTTGATGTAAAAATGGTGGCTAACACAGGGAACCACTAATACAAGACAAAAATGATAATTGATTCAGTGCATCTAGCAGGTACAAAACAGAACAGTATCCTATTAAACAAGCATTGGGCAGACACCTTTAAGCTTGAAAAATTAATAGCTTTCATGGTGCCTCTTTTTGATTATGTTGCATTTTTGTATTAAGCACTCCTTCACTTCTTTGTTCAGTAACTTTTTTGTCCCCTACTATCCTGCATGACATGTCAAGTCTTAGTCCTCTCTATTCACAATACTACCTTTGAAGTACATGCCTTACACATTGCACTGTACTCTCAGAAGCTCTCTTGCTTTCTCTTATCTTTAAAGTGTCATGTATCTTACATTCTGTGATATTTAATTTCAGATAAGTATTGCAGGGTGTATGCATGTTTTATGCACTCTCTGCTTTGCATTGCAAATTGGGTTAGCAGAAGAGAAAATGTGTCACATAGCCAAATGTTTTCTGATACATGGATGGGCATGAAACATCTGTGTGCATGCTTTTGGATGTTTGTAGTGTCTTAAGTGTTCCTGCAGGCTAACTTTTTGGTGTTGATTTCAGTCTAAGATCTGTTTTCCTGAGACAGCGGCTGATGGATGTCTGTTTTTGTGTGTTGTGGTGTGTCAAGCTGTCTCTGAGTGTTTCCCACTCTCTTCTTGAAGAGCAGTAACACTGTGTGAATGACTATTGTGCCTTTTCAATTCTCCAGTGTCTAGCGCATAATTTCATACCCAGTCAATAAGACACCAAACACTCAAGCTACTGAAATCATCTATTTGCAAATAGGAATAGAGCCCTCTGAGGATTTACTCAAGGTGTGTTTTTAAAGCTTCAATGAGCAGCATGTTTTCATAGCATTCTGCTGATATATTAAAGTGATTTTCAAACTGAAGCTCCCAGAAAAGAAAGAATATTGAAAGCTAGACTGAAGAATGCACTCATTTAAGATGAATTTGTAGTTTTAAATTGCGTATAGTAGCTACATACAATTACAGAGAATCCACTTTACATGCAGTAGCAACACAATAGAGACTTGACTCACATACATATTCATGATAAATGCTATAGCAAAATGTTTTGTCATTTTTAGTGAACGTCAGTATCCTGCACCACTATCACTTCGGAATGAAGAGAATCATTCATTCACACTTTTCACTGCAATGTAACCCTCTTCCTGGAGGTTGTGTCTCAACCAGCTTTGTACAGCTAGAGACACATTTTTTACTCTTATTTATTTTTGTAACATTGCACAAACTCAGTCAAATTGGAAGTGCATATGTGAACATCAATGCTCAAGCCTTGTCACAAGTTCTTAACTAAATTTTGCCTTTTGTTTGTTCCGTCTTTTGACTTTAGCTAGCTCCCTTATTCTGCTGGAGAAAAGCACATCATCACGCTGCCAAAGCCATGTTTCACTGTTGGGTTGATGTCTCCACATTGTTACTTTTTCTCCACACTTTGTCATCTGGATTAATTCTAAAAAGTTTTATTTTTGATTTCCTCTACAAAATGGCACAAGCCATTTCTGGTTTTCTGTCAGTACAGCTGTTATGTCGTACTTTCAATAAAAGTCATACCTCTGAGGTCATGGTCAATAGTTGTCTTATCAACAGATCCTCCCACATGAACTGTGAATCTTTGCAGCTACTTTAGAGTTCTTGGCCTCTTTGACAAAAGCTCTCTGACCTTGGGAAGCTAGTTTAGGAGGATGTTCATGTTGTTGATCAGAAGGATTTCCATTGTGCCACTTTTCTACTTTCAGATGATGAGTTGAATAAAGCTGTCAAATGCATAGAGCATGAGATCTTATCTTGCAACATAATCCTCCTGTCAACATGCCCGAAAACTTCTTCTTGACACGTCTGCTGTGTTCCTTCATCTTCATAATACTGTTTATCCTCTAGTGGTCTCTAACAAGCCACTTATGCCTTCACGGGCCAGATGGATGTATGCTTTGATACAATTACACACAGACAGACTCCATTTACAAATTTTGAGTTTTTGAAGGTAATTGTTTGCACTGGATTGTGCTTGGAGGTAAAAAATAAAACAACTGAATATGAACTTGCACCAAACTGTGTTGAAATATATGGAAGTTTCTCATTGTAACTTGACAAAAAATATGGAAGAATTTACAAGGGAGTAAAACTTTTGCAAATCAGTTAACTCCAAAAACTTGCTAAGCACAGCAACTTGCTGACTCTGAAGGGGGAAAATGTTCTGTTGATACATTTCCAATCTATCCAGAAAGAATCGGTGTCAGTAAGACCTTAATGTACTGCTTCTAACACAGTTGGGTGAATTTAATTTAGTCTGTCAATGACCTGGTCACACTGAGAAACTTTGAGAAAGCTTTGTCAATTTTCCCTGGCTCTTGTCTTTGTATGGACTGGTAGATATGTACACAGTCAAGAACATCTCTGTAGTT
This sequence comes from Girardinus metallicus, assembly GCA_903067095.1. Taxonomy (NCBI): domain Eukaryota; kingdom Metazoa; phylum Chordata; class Actinopteri; order Cyprinodontiformes; family Poeciliidae; genus Girardinus; species Girardinus metallicus. The sequence continues at coordinate 106,502 of CAEGAE010021832.1, read as the reverse complement.
TTAAGCCTATATATACATATATTTTTGTTCTCAATTCTTTTCATACTTTTTATATTCTCGCTGTTTATTACTAGGGGTGCCTTCTGGTAATAAAGAATTTTTTACCAGAAGGCGCCTATGCAAATAATTATATTTTTTGCATAGGATATACCTTTATTTTTGATAGTATTACACAGGTGGAAGATGTTAGATGAGGACATGCACGAAAAGGACCAAATGTCTTTTAAATTTGCTGTTAACTTACTAGGATGCTCAAGTCCAAAGATGACAAACTGCCAACTCTTGTCTTGTAAGACATCGTTATAGTCTAAGTGAATCAGAAAGCGGAATAATCTTTCTCTATTAGTAAAATAATAGAGAAACAGAAAAAATAAGTTTTCCTTTTCTGTCTGATATTTTTAGAGTAGATTTCTTTTTTTTTTTTTCAAAGTAAAGATGTGTGGTCTGAACATTGAACCCCGAGGTACTTGCGTCCCTGCCTTAAGGAGTCCAGATTAGGTGTATCCGTAAAGGTTTTTTCTCCTTTAGGCTGTGCATTCTCATGGATCCAGTATTTTTGGAGACCATATGACCGATTATTTATTTCAAAAGGCATAGTTCCTTAACTCACGTGCACTTTACTCTCACAAATAACAAACTTGACCCAATTCGGTGTTCTGTGTTTCTCGCGTTGTTCTGTTGCAGTCTTACAGTGCCAGAGATTGGTCTGGCATACCCACTGTCGCTTTTTCTGTGGTGCTGCGTACTGCCGTGTGGATGTGCATTTTTTATTAATTATTTATGAAAATTTACCATGTAGACGAAACCTTAATGACCACTAGTTGATCTGTTATTCACAGAAATGTGTTGAAATCTGTCAGATAAATTGGATTTTAACCCAGCCTAGTGCTTTTCCTGTATCTCCAATTAATAGTCTTTCAGAAAGCTTTGTTTCACATTATTTTTTTCTGTTCATCTATTTTACTACAACAGTTTGTGTTAATTACACATAATATACATGTACTGTTATTAAAAATACCTACAGCTACAAACAAAAATAAATTTACATCAAAATTAGTTTTCTACAAATAAATTTGCAATTTTATAATTTTGTTTGACTTGAAATTTTTTTCCTGTATTTTTTATACAAAATCATTTCAATATGTTAAACAAGTTAAATTAATATAGAATAAAATCAGACCATTTCCAAGAAAATCTGTCATTCATAATTTATGCCGGTATATAACCTCAAACCTGTAGCTTGTCTTATATGTTAAATTTACCTTTGTTTAAGATTTTTGTGCGTTTCTTTTACACTTAGGCTTCTTTATGGCACTCATCTGATTTTCAGCTTTCAGTTGCCCTCTGTTGGCTTTTAAAGCCTACGGTTCTTAACTTTCTCATCTGATTATTGCTCTGAGGCATGACTGAGGAACTTATAGTTTAGCGATACAGAGACTGAGTTTCCATTACTCCCCAAGGGATAATGAGCCACTTTCCACTTGTTCACAAGGGAAGTTTTCATTACAGTGGCTAAAGTGCTCATTTGTGAAATAGAGCTGCTCTTTGCCATAACTGTTCTGCATGTGGTGTTTACATGTTGCAAAATGGTCCTCTTTTTGTTTTTGTTTTGATGAACATTTACCTGCCATTATACGAGTCTCATTAATACTCTTTATGGGTTTGTATTTTCCGGTGCAGTTTTATGAGAATGTTCTTAGATAATTGTCGCTCTGAGTGTAATTCTTCTGTAAGGCAATATGCTGAGTAAAGAGATGGTGATTTTTTTTTATCAACAAATTTATCTTTGCCTGCAGCTGCGATTCTCTCACTTATTGGAGTATTGATTTCCATCACTTAAGGTGCGGTGCTGTACATTTAGAGCACACACGGTTGCATTATACACAAACATGCATGATTCTTGTTTAAAAATGATCGAGCTCTATTCAAATATTACATTGGTTTTTAGAATTAAAGGAAAAGAAAATGGTGATTTTGCAGGAGCAGAACAACAAGTTTATATACTGAAAAGTTTATAAAACTATCACATGCCTTTAAATTTTAGGTTCTTGAGACTTAATTTTAACAGGCAGCTATAAATAGATACATTGGTTTAATAAAACTAATTTAATATAAAGAAATATTATATTGCTGCAATCATTCTAGGTATTTCTTGAAGTGAAAGTCACAGTGGTATTTAAAATGCTGATTGTCAGAGCTGAGCTTGGAAGTGATGGACCATTGAAACAGTGGTATATTATTGAATTGACCAGACTAACAATTTAGATCAAGTAACCTCCCATTTACATTGCTGCTTTCTTAATCAACTAACTTTAATTTCCTTGTTTCTATACACTTGTACAAATCGTATTTTCAAACCATAATTATTAGAAGTCAATATTTTACTCATCGGTGCCCTGTAATAGGGGACTGCAAAGTACCCTATTAGACAAATGTGCACTCTTAATGCACTGTTGCAGTTGACTGGGATTGTTTGAGACTAAGTAGTTCCTAATTCTTTTATAAAATCCATGGCATTAACTCTGCTGAATCGCTCCTGCTTGTCCTCCTCGTGTCTTTCTCGTGATCACTCCCCTTCATGGTGTTTTATGACCCACAGTGCAGCTGAGCCTGTTTATGAAGTGATTATTCCTTTACAACCTATGCCTGGTTTCCCCCCCCTTTCCCGTTCCACTAATTATATCCAGATACTGGATACGCCATTGCAGTATTAGTGCTAATGAGGCCACTGACCATGAAGCTAAGTGTTAAACATAACATACACACAACTCATTAAGATCATTACTACAACTTAGTGATGGCAATTTCTTTCATTTTAACCTTTATTGCTATTCAAACAAAGTTGGTTAAATTTAAAGTTAAGCTATATAATTTGCAGTTTTTCTCCATCTGCTCTTGACAATGTGTCTTTTTAATTTCCTTTATCTTTCATTAGGTTATAATTCAGGTCTATTGTAATTTAAGGTGACTTTGTGACATCCAGAGCTCTTTTTAGCATATCTCTAAAAACTCTTTAGACCATGACACTATTATCAAATTTTATATACTACTTTGCAATTATGAAACACCTTTGTTTTTGCATCACCTGTGATTAGGCTCTGAGGGCTGATGCAGTTTGGTCTATTTATCTGCTGGCTCAAGTTTCTACTTCAGTTGTTTTTCATTTAAAAAAGTAAATTAATTAAAAATTAACATTATATGTATGAGGTATACTGAACACCTCACTTTCTATATAGAGACAAATCCAGACCAAGTGATGTACCAATCAGAATTTTGTGACTTCTGATCTCCAGTTTTTAAAATTGTTTGACTGATTTTAATTTAGCCTGAATTCAGCTCCTCTTTAAGAAGTGTTAAATGTGAGGATATAAAAAATATATCCTTCCTGCAAAGAATGGTCATTAATATTTTATAGTAAAACCAGAGGAGATGTCACACCATGTGTAATAGAGCAGCTGCTGTAAAACATGGTTTTAATATTTGAAACAATGGCAATATGATTACCATGTTAACATGCGAAGTGATCCTTAGAATCTATTATTATTGATTAGTAATATTGGGGCTCCACTCCAGCGTAGGACTAAGAACGAACTGCAAACCCAGAACAAAGTAACTGGTAAAAAACGACTCTGAAACCAGAATGCACAACTTTAATGTTTTTAAAGTTGTGCAGCTATGGACTTCTGTGTAGTCCAAAGCTGCCTTCAACTTGTCACCATGATTAACTGATTAACACAGCATTGAGTACCAATTGTCCAAAAATATTATTAACCTTTAATCTTTAAATTTAATAAGAAAATTGTTTTTAAATACGTTTCTCTTCTTTGGAGTGGAATGTTTGCTCTGTTAACTATAAAGCTAGTTTTAGCTAATTTAAATTATAAATTATAGAATGCCATTAATATTGTATGCTGGGACATACTAATGACCAGACATTTATCTATTTGGACTGGTGTTGGACACAAGAGAAAACACTCCGAACAAAATGGCTCTAGATAAGCTTTGACCTTCTAGTTCTAATTTTTACCTTGCAACCCCTGCTTGTTATGACCTTCGGCATATTTTAAGTCCCAGCCTTTCGGCTTGTTTTCCGACTCATTCTCTGTTGAGATATGTGTTTTTATGTTTTCTGATTAGATTTCCTGCACTCTTTCTTAGGATGAGAATTGTTATTTCTCCTTTGTCTAGACCTTACTCTACAAACCGACATTTGCAGGATCCAAAAATTGTTGATCCAAAGAGTAACTGCAAAAACGTAAACACTTGACTGGGAAAAAAAAAAAAATTGTCCTTTTAAAAATTCATATAGTTTTGCTCCTCTGTCTCAGAGAATTAAGTATATTTTAATGTCAGGCAACAACAATGACATGCAGTTTTTAAAGATTTAAGACAATTAGTAAGGTAACAAAGTTTGTGATAACTGAACTGAATCTTTTACATTGCTGTGAAGAAATCTTGGCCCTCTCTTTTTCTTTTTTTTGACCCATACATTTCAAACATGAATTTGCATGTCAATCTTATTATACCTACAAAATTATACCACACATAACTTTATATTAGGCACTGCAAAATATTTTTTTGAACTGTTCAAAAAAATATTTTGTATTTTTAGAAAAATACAAAATATTTTGTGTGTATTTTTAGTAACACACAGCTGTGTGCTACTAAATCAAAATTTGTTAGAATCAAAAAATTTTAATGTGATTTGGAAAAAATAACAAATGATGACCTTTCCCAGCATCACTGAAATGTAATAACTGGGGGAAAAAAAAAAAAAATTTAATGAACCTTCAAGTACATCTCTGGCAGAAGCAAGTTTTTGTTTTTTACATTTATTGATTCTTTAGCACCTTTGCAAAAAACATAGAGAAAAGAGCCTGTGGCATCAGCGGAATAGCTAACGGGCTGTTAGAGACTGCTGACATCACAGCAATGCAACATCACATACTATCTAATGCAAATGTAATTCCTTCAAGCAGTTTTCACATTCTTCTCCATGAGGATTACATCTGTGTTTAAGATATTTTAAAATTGTATCTATTTAAAGAAATTGAACAAAAAAAGGAGAAACAAAAACACAAGATAAAAGTGTTTTTTATTTTCTTTCTTTGAAGGTAACGTAAAGGGAAAAAAGGGATGTAGTATAAAGAAAAGGGGATTTTAGGGATTCTGGCGTAATGAGGGAGAGGGGATAAGGAATTTTCAGAAATTCAGCAGAAAATAGTGTTCAGAGGAGCAGGGGGCATAATCCAGATCACAAACAGTGCAATGGATGAATGACAGAAAGGAGAGAAAGAAAGACATTGCAGTATTTCATCTTGAAAGTCTTTTTTTCAGTCGCTTACTTCAAACATGAGCGTGTCGGTCACTGTTTTGACAGATTTTCTTCTTGTATGTGTTTTTCTCTTTTGTGTCATTCTGCCTAATTTTAGGGGAACTTCAAAATGTCCCATTTTGCAAAACGCCACTTATGCCTAACCACAATGTTTCCACAAAATTATACCACACATAAGTCTTAATAACAAGTCTTAGATATACATGTGACATCAGTTTTTGGAGGACAGAAAATAATTTATTTTCAAGAATCTAATCATATCTGCTTTTAAAACTGTTCATGTATTGCAGCCAGGAAGTTAAATACAATATAACCTATTGCTGAAAATGTTTACTTCTAACACATAGATTTGTTTAGCAGTTTAATGTCCACATAGACCTATCATGTCTCTTTGGATTGCAACACAACCACATAATTGTGGAAAATAGATAACTGTGTAATGCAGCAAAATAATTTACTGATCTCTGGATTGAAAAAAAAAAAAGCAGTAATTTATATTTTACTCTCTTTGATAAATAAATGTGACCATTGTGGAATGCAGGAAGTTGCAGATGCCTTATTCGGGTACCTTTCTCAACTGGCCACATTAATAAGACATGAGCTTCAAAAACATTTTATTTAAATTGATGTCCCATGCAGGGGTGAAAATGTAACTTTATCTACAGGATGATAACTCTGAGCACAAAGGTAGAAGTGATGCAACACAAATGGAGCTTTATGACCCTGACATCAGCTAAGACTCCTGAGACTTCACAAGATCAATAACTTCAGCCCCTTCTCCTAATCGGTGTAAGAGCCGGAGATTCCTGAGTCTCTCTCCAGATGGGGACAGCAGACGCTCAGAGCATATTCTTAAATCTTATAGAGCACCAAGGAGAGGAAAAGGTTCCACTCCCTGAATATCCCAGAGATATGACCGCTACAGTTGGTTTTCTCTACCCATTTGAAATTGACAACTGCAAGCGAACAATTGAGATATGTAGTAGTAAAGAATAGATCGAGAACCTCCCCTACAGAAGGTTACAAGCTCAAATGGGGAAAATGAAAATCTGGACAGGTTACCCCGTCACATTTTGCAGTTGGTCAATAAGCAGAATCTAGAAGCACATTTATATAGCAAAAGCCACTGGGATACACACTAGAGCACATCCAGCAAAGTAGTAATTATGATGCCATGGGAATAGCATTCCTATAGGAAGTCATGGTATAAAAACCAGTACCGCAGCTGAGCAGCAGAAGAAAATTCACTTCTTGCTCTGCAGGAAAACAACCATACCATGTTGTGTATTTTTAATGAATTATGGAGATAGTAGCAGCAAAACTTTATAAAAGCTCAGGTTTAATTTCATTTATTTGTACTTTAATTTATAAGAATTTGGATGTTAGATCTTATTTACATGATACTGGTCCCTACTTGGGATTGTTTTATATGAAATCTGACTGATTTAGACCCCTGATCCATTCAAGACATTCTGACAGACCTCCTGCTGACAAATGATTAGTGTAGTCACTTAACCACGTTTCCTTACAATTAGAATTGAACAGATTATATAAAATTACTTTGAATTTGATTCTTTGACAGTATTATTATCAAAGCAGGATCAAAATATTCAGAAAAGTTGCTCACAAAAACACCAGAACAGTAAAGCATGGTAAATTTGTGAAATGACCAACAATGGAACAAGACAGTCACATAGCTTACTATACATCAGTATTTTTCATCAAACTACATAGCTCACTGTACACTGACCTTAATCACCTGGAATAAAGCCATATTACATGTAAACATTCTGAAAAATAGTCTGAAGTTCAAATTCAGCTGCCTGTAGGATTAATCCTGTAAACTCCACCGAAGTCATTCTGGAAGCAGAAGTGCGATTACATTCAGATACGCTATTGAGTATAGTCTGCAGTCTTAACAATTCTTAATCAAATTGATCTTAGATGTTTATTATCAGATGTCAGCGAATTCCTAGTAAAACAATAACATTGAGCATTTTCAAGTACCTTTATTGTTAACTAGTTTTATAATTTGACAAGATCAAACCAAATATCTTGTCAGCTCTGGCCTCTTCTTTTGCTGATGTTGCAGCAGTCTAATGCTTCTTCTCTCAATAGTTATGTTGTACAAACTCAACACTGCTCCTGTCTAAATAACAAATCTGTCATTGTGTTTTGAGGGTTGTTCAAGTTTACCCCGTCTTTTATATGAATTAGCAAGTACTAATGTCCCCCTTAATTATATGTATGAGATTATATCTTTCAGTTAACTGCAAAAGACTCTTCATTTAAACATAACAGTGTTCACTTTAGTCTAAAGTACAGACAGGCAGCCTTACCTTTACCCTACTTTTCTCCCATTGGCCATGTCCTTACTCTTCTACCCCCCACTGTTCCTTCCCCCCTCTCATCTTATGACTTTTCCTCATTCTGACTTATAATCTACACTGACTTCACTTTTATGATTCTTCTCTTTGTAACTTGGCTTCTCACAACCTTTCCTGTCCTCCTTTTGAACTGCGAATCTGCCACCAACTCTGGCACTAAGCTTATATTTGCACACGCACAGACACACACACGAGATGGGTGAGCAAGGCGATACACAAACACACAGCTGCACATTTCCAGCAGCTATAATTACCTTATGCAAATAAGATCAACAAATAAACCATCTCCTCCTGCCGGGCAGCATGGTATAAGATGCCAACGACTGAAATTTGGGAGCTCATTTAATTAGAATGGAGGTGAAGAAAGAAAGAACATTCACCTAGCCCTCCTGCTGTATTACACTGTCAATTTAAACCTGTCTGTAATATCCCACAGGCCCGAATCTCCGTAGCAATGATGGTACATCTTGCCATAATTTCTTGACATGTAGGAACGAGCTCCACTTTAAATTACCTGATTGAACATGTGCAGGAATACATCTCCATAAGCATAATTAGAGAAATGTTGATCTATTCCTTCATCTTTTTTTTTTTTTTTTTTTTTTTCAGTTTCTGAAAATTACCAAAATTTGTTTTAATAACCTTATTAGTGTTTTGCTGAAACCTCTGGAAAACTTCACAGTATGGGGCGTTTCAGGCTCCATGTGTGGCATTGCTAAAGTCAACTCCTAATGTCAGCATTAATTAGGCCAACCTTAATGGTGTGCTGCACCTCTTGTCTCAAAACGGTAATTAGTTGTAAAAGCAAACAGCACTGAAAGAAAAAAAAAACAATTAGTCCTACCTGGTGAAATTCTTTCTAATATGGCTTGTAAGGCTATATACAAAATGTGTCAGATTAGCATGAACTGTGCTTAAGGGGGATTTAATTGTGCTTTTGTTGAATAATCAATTATGTTTTTTTGGTGTTTGATCCTTTCTGAATGAGTTTTATATCCTCTTAAGCTGAACACGCACTGTAACGTTTCAAAATCCACGTAAGACATGAACATGCCACAATTACTGTGATTAATGTTAATGTTTGATTTCAAACCTCTTTACAGTAACGTCTTTCACGCTGCACAGAGAAAGGTGTAAAACTTTGATTTGATGCCATCCCTGAAACAACCATCAGAGAAATTAGTCCAGCATTGAATGACCTCAATCTATAGGTGTTAAAGGTTTTTTGCGTAATGCTTTTTTTCCAGAGTATAAGATGCGTACTCTGAAAAGAGGGAGAAGAGGTAAATGAGTTGGCTTTGGAAATACCACAAGACAAAGATAGTATGTTGGTTGATGCAACTATCACCCTTGAAGATTTTCCCCAAAATTTCAACCACAACTTAATGTTTGTCATGAGTCATCTTTGGTCACTAGAACCCTAATTTAATAGTACACTTGTTATACTGAGCAATCATAGACCACTGATTGCTTTGGGGAAACAACAAGAAGCCTGAGTTATCCATCTTTTGTTAGTGTTTTTGTGACTGTCTTGCCATGCTTTAAGGTGGTCTTGATGAACAGTTTTCAGCCTCTTAGAGTTTCTCTTTCGACTGGCTGGATATTCCCTCATTTTTAGTGTACTACCTGGCAAATAATGGAGAAATATTTTTGTTGCTGTTGTTGCGATATCATGTTTTGTTAGGCCTCTTTATTCTGACCAGTGAATCTTATTGATTATTCATCTTTGGATCAACCTCCAACGTCTACACAGAAAAAAATATTTAGATCTTTCTGTACTATGTTACTCGATGTCTGCCACAACAACAGATTTTCACTCCAATTTATATAGCTATTATTGTAAGAAAAACAAGCAACATTTTATCACCAGTTGTTAATCATGAAAGAGCTTGTACCTGAACTATTTGCAGAGAACTATGTCCTTTAAAAATTCTGTCTGGAATGATTTTCAAATTTCTTAAAGTTGAGATGGTTAATAGTTTGTCATTGTAGATCATTTTTAGTCCTGAAGTGTAATCTTTTCTGCTTCTTTTGTAACTGTCATCACTTTGTAAACAAAATACTTTCAGGGTCAGAACAAATGGCAAGAAAGACAATGACTAAAAAGCTGCAAAAGTCCAAATAAAAAATTTGACCTTGATAAACATGCACTATTTTAGCCTGACCGTTACCTTCATTCTGCTCCTTTTTTTTATCTGCTTCATCTGGGCTTTTTCGCATTGAGATGGATTTCTCTGGTAGAATTTCAACTGGGCTAATTAGCGAACAGAAGGAGTCGTGAACAATTCACAATGGTTTTCTGCACTGTTTTAGAATTGTAGTTTGTCTATATAAGGTTGTAGTTTGGCAATTGCACCAAAGGAAGTGAACGAAGCCATTCAGTCCATATTCGCTAAGTTTCCAAATATCGAATAATATTTGGAAGCTATTGCATCAGAGCAAGATGAATAAGACATTTTATTGCTAGAAAAGATGTCGTGACCCCACTCCCCAGGGGGTTGTTTACAGGCCATGCGATTTCTGGTAAGCTTCATCGAGCTGGCACTTTACACACGTCATGGCAATAATATTTCAACAAGCGAGTGTCCACACCCTTCATACGAAGCAAAGCGTAGAACAAGGCATTGGTTTGTACCAGGCTGGCAAGATCATAATTTTCTTTTTCTTTTTATCTTAAATACGTTTTGAGGTATTCTGTTTTGAAAAGTACTTTGGCTTAAAACTTTAAACTCTAAACACAGAAATATTAAATCATTCTCTTCTTTCCACAGGCCGATCCAAAGGAGCTGATTCGACTGGTCACGCAGCATGTCTCCTCATATTCGGCCTGGCCAGAGGAGCTGCAGAAGCTAATCAGCCAGCTGTATGTGTACAATGAGCGCTTGACAGACTTCACTCAGGCTCAGGTGTTGCAGGGCCTGGGCCGGGGAGTGGACGTGCAGCGCTTCAGCTCTGACTCGGAGTATAAGAAAAACACTATTCTCGGCCTCACAGAGTAAGTTTTTTATTTTAAGGAAGTTTTAATTACTCTTGTTTTTGGAATGTGAAGCTGGCAGCTGGAAAAGTTTTTTTAGTAGTTGTATTCTGAATGGAGTTGTACTATGTCCAAAGATGTGTGCTTAACCTTTAGGGCACTTTTCCTGTCAAAAATGGTACATCTTTTCTCGATTTACAATATTTGTCATATTAAAGGTTAATTCTATGAAACTTGGTCAGGACTGTTTTTATTTTCTTTTTGAAATTTATTTGAACCTTTGATTGTAAGGCATGTAGAGAATAAGAGATATTCAGAGATGTACACTTTTTTTTTTCTTCTGTTCCATTTTGGTCCTATTCACTTCCATTATAACTGCATATTTTAAAATGACAATCCTATCATTTTAAAAGAACTTTCCCATGAAGACCAAAATAATCTAAGTTTCTACCTTTAAAATAAAAGGAGAACTGGTTATAGAGGTAATGGCCCCCCAAACCCCTAAAATCATCACAGGCCCCATTGCTTTATTTGATCAAGTTTCAATGGGGACATTTTTCTAGTACCTTTCAAAATGTGTGGCCATAAAAATATTGAACACCACAAAAAATATTATTGGTGTGTTGGAAATGATATAAAGGATTAGTGTGAATGTAAATGAAAAAAAAATTTCACCTGTATGTATGTGTGTAATTTGAACAAAAGCTAAGTTGCCTTTGTTTATGTTTTCTTTATCAAGAGTGATAATCCCGTTTCATTTTGGATGAGTGGAATAGCTTGTTTATGAAGGTGCATCTTCTGTTAGACTAATATGCAGGGTTGGCTAGCTGATAGCCAGCTTGCCAGCTAGTAATTTCATTGGTGTAGAACTGATTCCTCAGTGATGGTTTCAGCAGTCTGCAATTCTGATGGTGATGAAGAGAGGCTTAGTGATGAGAATATAAGCAGAAGTCATAATTCAGATGAGGGGCAGGAGGAGCTGGTGGAGGAATTTCTGCTTGGCAAAGGAGGAACCGTGTAGCCAAGAGGAGGAGGAGGCAATGAGTGATGAGAAATCTCCATGGAGATAAAAAAGGGGAAATCCTATGGTCTTCCACACATGAAAAGGCTTTGTCATACATTTCCTCTCATATCTTGACTCCAGGAGCAGATTACTTCTCACTTGCCAGAATCAGAAGTATTTTGACTACGTTTGGCTTTCTTTCCATGAAGATATCTTGCATTTCATAATCAGTAAATACATGGAATGATTTGAGGAGGAGCAGCTTTGGTATCTATCTAGCCATTGAAAGTATTATATATTTTGGGTTTTCCCCTTCAAAAATCAGTTTTTTTGGACAAAAAGTCAAGTGAAAATTTCAAACTACTTTAAATGACAAAACAGGCATAAAATCATAAGAACATATTTTAAAAATATGGAAACCTCTCTGGATATCTCTGGGTAGGTCTGGAGCTGTAGAAAAGAATTGAAGAAGAAAAAATTGAAAGATAAATTTAAATGTTGAATTTTTGTTGGACATTTAAAAGTGTACCATTTTGGGTCACAAAAATAAAAAGTGTTGGTTTTTGGTTTCAACTCTTATTACTCCAAAAAAACAAAAAATACTGCATACAAATCAGTGTTACGATTAAGTTTTGACCTGGTCACGGCTGAAACATCAAAACAAAACTTCCACTTTGTAGTTAATTTTTGCAAATTCTGCCTATTGTGTGTTTTCCTGCTTCAAAAAGAGTCGTTTTTGAAGAAGGCATAAAAATATAGAAAAGATTTAAATCAATGAAAAATAAAATTTCCATAATAGTTTTATAAAGTGTACCATTTTGCAACATGAAAGTAAATAGAGCAAAGTCATATTAAAGGTGTCCTGAGGGTTAATCTAGTTTGAAACATTCAACAGGATAAAATCTGATTATTGCCATGTCTGTTCTCCTTTTCCATGTTTGTGCTAGGACACTGGATGACGACGTGTACAGGATTGCTTTATCCCTTGCAAAGCGTTACTCTGTTCCTCTGTGGGAGGTCTACATGACCCACCTTGAGTTCCTCTTTACAGAAAGCAGGTACATGCACTCATACATAATCACATTAGCTCCTTGTGTTTTTCTTACATTTTTTTCCCTTCTTTTGGTATTTCATTGTAGTAGATATGCACAAAATAATCATCCAGAGATTAGAATTGTCTAATTGACCTGCTCTGATGGTTGATTGGAAGGCCAAATACTAAAGAAATTGAATACTTTTTTTTTTTTAACCCTTGTTCATTACATTAATCAAAATCAAGAATCTTTAACCCTTTTTGGTCTACAAATGCATCAGCCAACAACATGCACTTTGAGTTTTGTAAAAATCTCAAAGGTTAGGAGCAAACAATGCATAAATGGGGATAATATTGCTTTCTATGCGATTCAAAACCAATAACTTTATCAGAGAAGAACATTTTCTCACTAATGTATTATCCTAACAGATACAATAATTGATTGAAATCAAAAATCACTGATCAGAGTATCATTAGTTTGTAGGTTTACAGCACTTCTCTGCCGTATTATCATAAAAAACCTACCAGAATATTTAGGACCACTTAAATAACATTGAACTTCCAGATACCCAATTTGTTTTTAAATTTAGAAAAATCTGAACCCAAATGTGAACTTAACTCATTCTTAGAGACCTTGGGTACATTAAAGAAAGCATTTTATCCAAGTGTAAATGAAACATCTAGAGAATGAGTGAGTTTGGCTTTACGACAGTATGTGTGTCAGAAACTATTTACATAATTTATTTGCTCCCTCAATTCATATCTAGTTTATCGGGCTAGCACTGCAGCTTTTCTTGTTTCTATAGAATGCCTTTTCAGCAGAGTTTTAGGGTTGCTCGTATTTGGAGGCAAACATGTGTGCATCTGTGATAAATTCCCACTTGTCACATTCTGATATAGGGAAATGCTTTATGGACTCCGTTTAACAATAAATTACAACATGCACCTTCCTAAACCCTTTTCACAGCTGCTTTATGTGTGTGTGTTTCCACCAAAACCTCAAGATCATGACAAATCTGTGAAGGATATTCATGCTATAATCTCGAGTAAAGCATCTGCAGTATGCCTATTGATTTAACGGATGGATGGAGGAAGGAAACGGTACCAATAGTGCAGCTGGGAGAATTTAAAGGGGAAAGACGTATATAGACAGAAGCAGGAGTGCAAAATGGAGATTTGACTTATATTGATCCCTAATGGGAAAAACATATTTTGCATTTCACTCATTCGCCTTGTTTAGGAGCTGCCACAATTCACAGTGTATTGAACTGAAGTTGAATTCAGTTCAACTTCAATTCAATCCAGAATTTTGGTCAATTCTGGCTCTTTCAGTAGAACAGCAAGCTTTTTCTTGCCAGACTTCAAATTGCTCTGTCTTCAACATAACAATTGCCTGGGTCCTTGAAACACAAATTGCTCTGACACATTCTTTTTTTTTTTTTTTTTTTTTTTCTGGCACATTCCTATAACCCCTCTTTTTGTGTGGTTCGAAGTAAATCACACTGGTTTGAGGTATAATTGTAGCAGCTATATTGAACTTTTTGAAGACAATTCATGAAGCATGTTGAGTACTTTCCGAATGAATAAGTATAAAAACATGCATACTGGAGTTAGGAGTTAGTCCAGGGGTCTGCAACTTTAACAATCTAAAGAGTCATTTTAAATAAAATGTTTAGAAGTACAAATGTTGATTTTTGATGAGGGTAAATATGCTGTCATTTTTTTATAGAACTACAATTTTAGTTTTGTTTTTGGGATATAGAACAAAAAAAAAACTTAAAAGAGGATTGATACATTTTTATGGGTTGTTGATATTTATGACAAATTGTATTAAATAAGTAATAGTTTCTAACTTAATGACAAGAACATCCATAGGTTTTCATTTATATTAGTAGGTGCAATTTAAAACATGTCTACTAAGTATGTGCGACATGCCCCCAGAGAGATTTTTCCCTTTTGAGAATGAAAATAAGAAAAATACTATATTTTTCATTAATATGTGTCTTTTAACGTGAGAACCTCCTTAATTATGTTTTCTGACCACTTCCTTCACTACAAATGTATTAAATCAGTTAATAATTTTCATGCTCAGCAGCTGGTGTGGAACTGTTTGCCTGTCTACAAGCTCTGTAATATCTGAGCATGAAGTGACGCTAAAGGCAGGATTTCTTCAGTCCTGTGGCCTGACAGGAAAATTTAACGTTGTCTTAGTTATTGATTAAAGCTGCACAAAAATAATATGCTTGGCTGCTGAAGCTGTTGTTGTTTTCTTTTGGTTTGGTTTTATTTTTAAAGTTTTCTTTGGCACTAGTGGCCTTTCACGAACGTTTGACAAGGAGTAAGGAATAAGAAAGAAGAGAGAAAGGGAAGACAAGCAACAAACGGCCAGAGACCAGGAATCAAACCCAGGACAACTGCGCCGAAGACTAAACTCTCTTCATATAGTGGGCCTTGTCGACCTATTGAGCTACCCAGGGCTGCTTGTGGCTGTTTTTTGAGAGTATAGATTATATTTATAGAATAAAGTTTGACAGGTCTGATCATTCTAGCAAAGCACCTGAATCCTTTATACATAGGGATCTTCATTTTCTCCTGCTTCACCTAACATACAAAATTGGAAGTACTGTGACTGTGGCTCTGTGGGAAGAGTAGTTGTCTTGTGATCGGAAGGTTGTAGGTTCAATTCCAGCTTCCTCCTGCCCCATGTCGATGTGCCCCTGGGCAAGGCACTTAACCCCAAAATTGCCTACCGATCTGCGAGAACGAATGGGTGAATGTGACTCTGGTGTAAAGCGCTTTGAGTGGTCAAAAATTATCGGATAAAGCGCTATATAAGTTCAGTCCATTTACCATTTACATCGCATTCGCCTGTCCGCTGTCTCTGTTTCTTTACATTCTCCAAAGTTACTGTTTTTTTATCAGAACGGTGTCCATTGGACAGTGGGTGTGTGTTTGGTTGTGTTGATGAAAGAGGTGGTCTCCCAGGCCCACATTTACTCAATCCTGCTTCTCATATTGCTGAGAATCTTAAAGCTGTAGATTGACATCATTAACTGAACATATTCTATGTATTATGGAAAAAAAGAAATGTTTTCTGCATTTTTCGAACAGCATTACAGTACAACCTCCCCTACGTTGCAGAAAGTTACAAGCATTCTAGACTCTCAGATAGCATCTCTATAAACAATGCCGTGCTGGATAGCTATCACTTCTCATCGAAAGTCTCCCTACAGTTTAATCTGTACTGTCTGATTGGCTCTTCAATTGAATATGCCTCAAAATTTGGGAACATTAGCAATCTCTTTTTGTTTGTTATCTCATGCATCACATCTGAAGCAAACATGTTAATATGGGCCTGGGACGAGCCGGGAGACGAGGCTGTGAGGAGCGGCGCAGAGATCAAATCAGATTAAATTGGCTCCTTGTTCTGGCTGGCTTTTGAAACAAACAAGAGAAGATTGTAATAACAAGCATCTGATATTACAGCCACATGAGTACCACAAAGATAGAGAGGGGAAATTCTATTGCGTCCTTAGAGAGCGACCAACAAGGAAGCGGCGGCAGCAGCCAAGCCAGCGTGGCGGAGACTAGTAATGAAGCTATCAGAGAGAAATATGTTCACCACAGAGATGTTAAAAACCACAGAGGAAAACAGAAGAAATGCTCCCAACTTAAGAATTTTTTTTTTTTATTTATTTAATTTTTTTTAATCAAAGCTCATAACCTCTCATCTCACTAAAATGAGGTTTCAATTCGTATAGTCCTCATTCTATTAGGAGGTATTATGAATAACTAATAAAACAACCCTGATTGGGTGCCTGTCTGTGTGTGAGAGACAGAGCACTAGCTAAGCTGAGTGTGCTTCCCTTTGTATTAGTACAGATGATTGCAGCCATATTAGAGCTCCTGTGGTGAACATGATTAGAGTTATTTACATTATTGAGCCTATTGTCAGTGGCTGCACCCGCTGTTGCTCTCTATTTAATTTTTTCATTAGCAGAAGCCTCCCAGCTAAGTGCGACGGAGAGCCCAGGGGAAGCATTGTCCACTTTGATGTTGTCTCGTTCTGACAGATAAACAGAACTCCACTCTTACGAACACGCTCCCAGACAGCCGCAGATTGCTCAGAGCCCCTCGGAGACCACCAGCGAGTAGCTTTACATCGCCCTTGCCTTTTTAATCTTTGTAGCGCTTCTTGTTTGACTTTAATTGCATTTCTCTGGGGTTTTTTCTCCATTTCTTTGTGCTGTTCTGCTTCTCTTCATTTTAGTTTGGTTCTCATTCTTTGGACCACTTGCTACAGTTTGCTCTATGGCTACACAAACTCAAACTGTGCTCAGTTTAATCAAGTCGATGAAACGGCTTCCCCTCAGATTTTTGCCACCATCTGAACGTTCAATATATCCTCGGCTTGACTTTCTTGCTATATACTTTCAATTTTGATTTCATTCCTCCTCTTTGTATAAGTTTGATCAGTTCAAATTCTTAGGATTGTCAGCTGTGATAAATATCCTAAAGTTTTGTTTTTTTAGGGTTTTATTATTTTTTTCTTTTATAACTTTGTAAAACAAACTCCACACCTGCTGGTTCACTTATGACTACTGATGAAATCATATTATTCTGTGCTACTTTTTTTCTTTTCCTACTGTGTTTAAACAGTTCTCAACCAATCTTGCTTACTTGTCATCTTACTGAACAAACCTTTGGCTTTGAGGCTACAACCAAAGGCTCCCATTTGTTTAGCAGATTTTTAAATATCTAAAATGCACCGTCTAAAATGAGACATATCAATTTTTCTGAGTGCCTGCCACGAAATAAGACCAATTGTTCTTGTTTTATCTTAATTAGGTGAACAAGCTAACTATTAAACAACTATTTATATTTGCTAAATGCCAAAATGTTTAGGAGAATTATTTATAGATCTTTTTTTAAGAAGATTCATAGATTCATTTCCTTGATATTTGGTAGAATGGCCTGTGTGACTTGGATAGTCTTCCACAGTTTCTTAGTTTGCCTCATAGCATTCTGTCTTCATGACTCCATCTGTTTTGTAAAGTGCACCTGTCCCTCCCACAGCGAAGCACTCACACAATATGATACTGCCATCCCAATATGTTGATGTTGGGATGGTGTTCTCAGGGTTTCAAGTGTCCATCTTTTTTCCTCCAAAATTGGTGATACTTGTGGCCATCACAAGCCTTCCTAAATTGTTGAAAAACTTGGTAAGCTTAATGTAACTAAACTTCTGAATTTAAAGGAAACAAGATTCTCCATCGATAATCTGGCATTGAATAAACAGACATAATTTTGATAATCCCATCTGGATAATTTTAGATTTATTTAAACTCAGTGAGGGAAAAGCTATGTATCCTTTTATACTGTATATGTTAATATCTGCATTTGTGCTGTATTGATTTGATTTTTTTGCCCCCTGCTTTTTCTCTCCCACTTCAAGTCTTTCCACTGAAGAAATTGAAAGTCGGAGTAACTCCCTCAAACTGTTTGACACTTTGAAAAGCGACCCGGAGGCCTTTTACAGCCACATGACCAAATATGTTCTGCCCACTGTGGAGGGATGTGACCTGGGCCGCCTTCTCTACTACTACACCTTAATAGACGCTGCAGGCTGTGAGCCTTATGTGACCACCATCATAAAACCAGACTCTCACGTCAAACTGCTGAAGAAGCTTCGTGTTGTTGCCAAAGGTATGTTTTGGGAGGTTTTTTGTTTGTATTTGATGATGTGGTGTTGTACTGTAAATATTCTTCTTTTGAATAAGATCAAGGAGGAGATAAAAGAGTTTTTATGTTTTCTTACTTTATAACCATAGACTTCATTGGGTTTTGTTGAGATTTTGACTGATGAACAAACACAAATTAAGGCAAAGCCTATGGCAAAATAAACTTGGTATGATTGTATATAATCCTGAACACATTTTTTCCACCACGAAACATCATGCTGGTAGCATCATGCTGTGGGAGATACTTCACCTCAGTAGGCTAGGGAAGCCCTTCAGAATTTGTGGAAAGCTTGGATATTTTATTTTATTTTATTAAATTTTGAATGATTTAAACAAAAACTGTTCAGACAAATATTAGAGCAGCATTTATAAAAGCTCCGCATAAACAAATGCATTCTATCTTGTGAATACCAGTGGAATACATTTTAAATGAAGGATTTATGAGAGATTTTCCACCCTCAAATTGCGAGGATAAGAAAAAACAACAACACATATTTCACTGTGAAGAAAAGTTTAAACATTCCCGATGACAAATCTACAGTGAGAGGTTACATGCATTATCTTTTATCTCCTCCTTGATCTTATTCTGTTCCTTTTATTTCTTCCCGATTGGTTCATGAAACACTTTCCTGCAGTGCTGAAACCGAATGCAATCATTTGCCTGTAACTGAAAGAGACACCGACCCACGTTTGTATTATTAGTCAAATAACTGACACCCTGGGAGCCTGCAGTGACACCGTTGAAGTGAGCATTGATCTCAAAGGACATTGAGACCAGACGTCGCCCTTGCAGCTCTTCACTACATGATCCTGGTTTTGTAAGGGTGAAAACGTCAGTTCTTTTGGGAGTTCAGTAAAGGTCAGCTGGGTGTCATCTTGTGTTTTCACGCCTCACTTCCTCCTTCTGCTTGTGGAAGTGCCACAAATTTTAACAGTGACACGTGTCTCTGTTTAAAACATGAACAAAGCAAAAACACACTTGCCCGAGAGATCGACTTTAAGACTTGGATAATAAACAAGCAAAATGTTCACTTAAGGTGTAGGCTCTGTGTAGGGGAAGCAAATCAACCAATACGAAAGCAAAACACAAGTGTTGTTACATTTTCCAGATGGATTCAGAGGCATACTTGGCTAACTTTTACTGAAGTGACAGAAATCCAAGTGTGATTTACGGAGGTTGCGATATCTGGTAATGCCTAATGCACAATATATTAGGTTTACAGTAGGCTTGCTGTGCATAATGTCACTTCTTTCTGTTCCTGTTCCCTCATAGTAAAGTAAAGGATTCTTTTCTATATAATTGCATTACAAGTTAATTAAGGAGTTACATAAGAATCTTTAGTCTCATCAGCTGTGCTGTTCAGGTGTTAAATGGAGTGATTAATTTTTGAAGTTTGTTAAAAGAAAAACCTTTTAGGCAGTGTTTTCTAGATACATTGCAAAAATGGATTCTATAAAATTTTGTAGGGATAGCTATCAGGATTTATTCAGAGCCTTAACCTCTTAACTTTAACGAGGGACACCAGTGTTCTCACATAATCTGCATATGTAAATGTTTTTGGAGTGATAGTTAACTATCATCCCAATACAAGAATAAGGATGAAGAAATATTTATTATTATGTGGTGGCTTTGCTGTGCATGAATGAATAACTGAATTCATGGTAATTCGAATCAAAGAGAGGCCAATATTCTTTTGTAACAATGTGAGAGGGTGATACACCGAGAAAACAAGTTCTTCCAGAAGTTATCCCAAATTTTCCACTCATGTCTATTCGATGGTGACTTAGGGTCAAATTTGAAACATTTAAAGCTGATAAAGACCCTATTTTTAATAGATCATGTTTTGCTAAGGACCAACTTACACATCACTCCTGGCAAACAAGCTGCATCTATATATACTTTTCTCTGGACCAGGAGCATAATTAGCTACACTGACTGTAGTATATACATAGTTTACTTCCTTTGCTCTAGGAGTAAAGTACATAAACTTTGGGAGCTGCTCCTGCCAGGAAAAAAATTTTCAACTTAAATTTTTTTCAACATAACATCACCTTCTGATCTGTCTTCAACAAAAATTTTGAGCCAAAGGACCTCTTTTAATTTAAAAAATATAAGTCAATAGTTCAAAGGGCCAAGAAATGACAGGACAGGTAGATGGTTCCCTCTGCAGAAGCTTCAGTTTTGCTCCAAGTCCAAAAACTTTTTTGTTAGTCCAGAAATTGTTTCAAACTACTTTGCAGTGATTTGAATCCCCAAGCCTTCGAAGTTTTTCAAAGCTTTGTACCTCATACACACTTGCTAGTCAGAGCTGTACCTTGATACTGGAGGTAAGCTGCAATTTTACACACTCCGTTCAGGGGTGGGATTTACTAATTGATCAGTTTTGCAGATGCTGGCGCGTGAACTCCAACAGATGCACATTACCACACTCAAAAACCTCAACAAAACCTAGAGCATCCAAATTCATGCAGGCTACTTGTACCTCAGCTGACTTTGTGACATTAACACGTAGAAGTTTGCATTCCCTGAATCTCTTTCCAACTTCCTCACATACAACTTTAACGCAACCCACAAATTCACACTCTGTGGGTGAAATTGTCACACAGGCTGTTGTCTCCAGGGCCGCTAACTTTATGTTAACATGATCAAGCTTTGACACATACTCACTCAAAACGATTCATAAGTCACATGGGAAACCACATCAGTGCATGCAAAGTTTTGGTTGGATAATCATTTATGCTAACCTTAACTCGAGCTAAGAACTTGTGATTATCCTGGCTGAAAATGGTAAAAAAATTCTCATCTGCAGTGATAAGAATCACTTTTCCAACTTGGTCTGAAAGACAACTCATTACAAAAGAAGCTATTACTTCTAAACCACCATAAAAAGGCCAGAATTGAGTTTGTAAATGCATACAGGCAAGAGGCCCATTGTAAAGGTCTGACAAAATTAAGCCAAATTTGGTTAACTGGTTGGTACTGTCATGTTGTGTAAGTATTCTGCAGCAGAATGAACTTATGCACTTAACAAAGTAGATAGTATAATACGGAAAGAAGATTATATAGAAATCTTCAAACAATATGTCAAGATACTTTCTAAGACATTTAAGCTTGTGCCCAATTGTGTCTTCCATAATGGAGAATAACTTTAAACATAAATCCAAATTAAATAAAAAGTGTGAATCATTTTCATGTTTTGGTGTCTGTCGCAATCGTTTACAGAAATTTTGCAGAGAACTGAGGTTGTCTGTATGTACATACATACCTTGGTCAGTTATAGGAGTTTGGTAAGGAGATACGGGCCAACTTTCTGACAAAATATTTTGAGAACTCATGTAGGAGGAGGCCTGAAAACGTTGGACCAAGTCATAAGATTTAAAAGCCAAATATTCAGCTTTTTACCCACAACTAAGTATGTTTTTTTTTTTTTATTTGGTGTGCTGTATTAAGTTCCAAGCATTGTAAGGGTGAAGGGGCAGCATCATGTTGTGGACTCCTTTGCTGCTAGTAATATTTAACTGCAAAAAGCAAAAAGTAGGTTGCATAATGAGGATTCAGGACTACCCACCAGATTCTCCAACTTCATGTCAGGTCAGCAGCTGAAATTAGACACAAATGCGTGGTCAAACATGAAAGTAATTCCACACACTTGTGTCTGATGATTTAGTTCCAAAACTGGCTTCAAAGTCAGGCAGTGTGCATTAAACCTTTATACCATCATCAGACAGTGTACCAGCTGATTGCCTGAGTGGGGTGTAGGAAGGAAGATGATGACATCCTCCATGCAGGAGGCTGAAACACAGAAAAGGTGCATTGAGCAGAGCCAGACAGTGCGAATGAGAGGACATGTGTAAGTGCATGTGACTCTTATCTGCGGTTTAGGTGTTCTTTGTAGAGGTAATATAAAAGTGTTTGGTGTTCTGATTTTGTGAATTTTTATATGTGCTTGATTTTTATTTTTTTTATCAATATATATTTTTTATATTTTTCGCATGGCTCAGAATGCAGCATTCTGAGCCATGCGATGAAGTGCTCTCCACAGACAGGAGAGTATTAAATATTTAACATCCAGACAGGCAGCGGTGTTGCCACTGTAATGTGTCTGTCTGATGGCACAGGAGACCTCGAAAATTTCAACAGCTCGTTCCTGTAAATACAAAGACAAACATGCTCGAGCCATGCTGCAGTGGTGGACATGATGCAGATGTACATGTGCATGATCAGGCAACACTGCTTCAACACGCAACTGTCTTTATTATCCAGATCAGCGTTTATGTATTTTGGATGTGCGATAGCTTGTTAAACATTGTTTTCATGTAAGCTTTTCTCATATGATTTACAAGCACATTGACTATTCACACCCCATGAATTAACACCACGTAAACCTGCACCTACTGTGCAATGAAATGTTGAAACTACTTTATCTACTTAGCAAATACAGTTATGAAACCAGAGATTTTGAACTCATTTGTATATGTTTGCTCTTTTTTCCACCTATACAGCATAATAAACTGAATGCTAATTGAATTTCCATTATTTCAAATAAAATGCATTTATATTCAAGGAGGGTTGTGGTTTAACAAATGAACGCATTATCTAAGGTGTGCATAGTAATTAAGAAGCTTTATTCCCCCTTTTAAATGGAGCCCAGAATGAACATTAGCATATAATAAAAAGTTGTACATTTAAAAAAAAAAAGGTATTTGACAGCTTTAACACTCCATTCATAAAAATGGTCATAAAGGGGAAAAATGTAGAAATTAACAGGAAAAAAAAAAAGAAAAGTTTAACAGTAAGCAAGGTAGAACCCATTAACCTTCAGTGACAGCCTCTATAAGTACCTCCGCCTACAGGGTCTTTCTAGAAGTGCGTAGTGTCAAGTGACCAAAGACATGGTCGAGGTAAAAGATGGCAAAACCTCTTCTGAGTTAAGCAACAAGATTTAGCTAAATATACCAGAAGAATGATTTTTGCAAAGATTTCAAGTGACATATCAAGTGGGAGAGAGTTTTACAGCTGCAGATAGACTGGTTCTGATCAACACTGCTTCTGGGACTGTAGAGGAAAAATAAGTTTTTATTTTTAAAAAATGGCAATAAAGACTTGAGACATAATTTACCTTTTTTTTTTTTACTTTTGATAAATTGCCCAATTTTATTTATAAAAGTAAGTCTGTGTATTTTTATTTACCCTTTATTTATGCAGGTTGTCCCATTGAGCTCTAATCCAATTTGTATTGCATACATTATCTTTGCAAGGTCTTAAAATGACTTGGGTCTAACCTTAAAATGTAGCAAAAATGTAGTTTATGATAAAGAAATGAACCAATCCTCCCAAACCATATAAATGTACAAAATACAGTGCAAACATAATTAAATTAATCATAATTCGTCACTTTTCAAATGGGTTTCTCATAATCCATTTGAGATGGATTATTAAGCGTTCAGTTTTTGACAAACGTTTTTTGTTTGTTTACAAATGAGACCATTTTATTTGTTCACCAATGGATTTTCCTTTGAATTACTACTAACGTTTGATTTAAGACTGCTTTGATATTCAACAAACTATACAAAATATAATTGTGTCAAATGTTAAACATGTTAATATATGACAACTTATATCACATGCATAGGGATATATCACAGTCACATTGACTTAGGTTTGATATTAAAGAATCAAACCTAAGTCAAAGAGTTGTTGGATGGGGAAAGGCGAGCAAGTTTTATAATATGAAATATATCTCACTGTGTTTTTGGTTTTGTTTTTATTCTTGGTGTTTGCAGGTGTAAACTACAAAAAGCTGACTGATGAGTCCTCTGATCCACTGGCCACATTACAGCCGGTCCTGACCAGTCAGAATGTTCTGTCCATCTCTAAACTCTCCAATCGGCTGCCTTTGCCCGGAGGCGGCAAGGCGACGGTCTCCGCCAGTGCAGTTCATGCAGTATGGCTGCAGAAATTGTTTTGGAAAGGAGATCCACAGCTGCTGAAACGGCCCCCACACAGTGATCAGGATTACCTGCATGCTTATGACATCTGTGCCAAGTACCTGGACAGACTAGTCCCCACAGATGCCATCCGCTTCCTGGACAGTATCACTTTCTCTCCTGACGCAGCCAAAAATGTAAGCAGCATTTTGCCATCTTATTCATACGAATCAATATTTGCCAAAGAGAAAGCATGAAAAAGCAGCACATCAGAGTGTAGTGTAGAACAAACTTTTTTTTCTCTCTGTAATAGCATCAGACTGGAATTGATAGCTGGGCATACACATTTGTAACTGTTGCATTTGCGGCCAATGGATCCTGACCGCTACCCAGACAGGACCCGTATTGTGCAGGAGGAAGGATTGTGGGGTTTTAGTCACTACATCAATCTGTCATGTTTCTCCCTCCCGACTCTAAATTGTGGGGCTGATCTTCTCCTGTGCCTCCGGCTTCATTTTGAGTTGTCAAAAGCCCTCATGCTAATTTCAGACGAGTAATTCTGTTCACATCCAAACTCTGAGGCCTCAAAACTCATACCAGTCCTGATTTATAAAAAAAATTATGAAATTTCCCTGGAAATGTCAGACACATAATTACAACTCTGTGAGAAATTGTCCTGCGGTAGAATTAAAGGGCCTCAGTGCACCTTATCAATAGTGGCCCACTGTGTCTTTTTTCTTCCCGGCACCCTACCAGCTCCCTCTTCAGACCTTTGCTTTCCCCCTCCCCCCCGTTTTTTCCCTTATGTCCCTTCTCTTTCCCTGCAACTCTGAGGTTTAATTGATCCCTCTCTACTTCAGAGCCAATTAAACCCCAATTCCCACCAGGCGCAGTTTTCCCTCTGGTCTTTAACATGCAGATTACCTCTCAGAAACACATCGCTTTTCTATTCCTTTTCTTACCGTCATTTTGAGCCCTTCCAGGAAAAATCCAAACCCTTCTCACTATCAGGACTACAGCTGACCTTTAAGTGCTACTTTGCTCTCTACAATGAAGCCCGATCAATTTCTTACAAGGCTAAGAGGTGAGATGGGTAACTGAGGTTTGTCATTCTACCCACTGGACAAATTTTATAAAGATAAACTCCCAGCGTTGGCAAACCTCCCTTCCTCACTATTGATTTTAGATAAACCTTTTTGGTGTCATACCTGAATTTTACAGTTTAATACAGACTGATCTGGCCAAGTGATTCAGTGCAAAAAAAATCCCAACCTATATTTGGGTCAGATCGGACAGCATTGAATTTAAGATGGTCAAATCGGAACAGGATTAATCAACACAGAACTGTTTGTTTTTTTCTTTCAAAACAAAGTTAAAAATTCATCAAGTTGAGATATCAAGCTTTTTAGTCAATTTGTATATTTGTGTTTCTATCTATCTGCATGTTCATACATCCTTACACGTAGTCAGTAAAGTTTATTTAACAAAGGACAGCACATAAGACAATGTTACATGAGAAAAGGTGTTTTTAGTCAAAGGTTAACTTGCACGTCTCAAGTATTGTATGCTGAACTATTTCAAATAAATATGGAATTTCTATATTTATCATATTTAGACTGATCACAAATGTTTGTAGACATTTTCAGTTTTGTGTTTTTAATATGACAGAATGTGGAAAAAATTCAAGGTACGATTAATACCGTGGATTTGAATGTTTTACATGGTTGTCTTTGCTCTAAGTCTGAAAGACCATCTTGTGCTGGTGGAGAAAAGTTCTGATGGCTTCAAAATATGTATTATGCTTGAATGAGAAGTGGCAGCTATGAAGCCCGATAATGTTGGTGTATCCACCTCGGTTTGATTGTGTGTGCAGAACATGTCAACAGCTGTCTACTTTCATGTAAGAGGGTAAAACCTTCAGCCAAAGGCCCTCTCCTCCCCGCATGAATAGTTAACCTGCTCACACTGAATAAAATCAATCACATTAGCCTGACTTCTATGATGTCTCTTACACATGCTTCTCTCACTAACCTGCTTCTCCCACACATTTACACTTCAGCTTCCTCATATTATTTTCATCAAGATCGATAGCATACCTTCAGCATGTTATGTTTTGAATTAATAAATATCACCTGCCAATCCTATCCTCCCTCTCTTTGCTCAATTTGACCTCAATCTTCCCCACTCATTTGCTTTTCTTATCACATTTCTCCCCATCCTTCTTTCTTTGACCTTCCATGTCCTCTACTCCCCATCCAGCTGAGCGTCCAAGCAAGGTTGGAGGTGATAAAGCGAGCCTCCAAAGCCCTGCGCCAGCTGGCCGAAAAGAACAGGAAGAAAGGTATTGATAATAGTGGAGAGCATGAAGGTACAGACCCTACAGGAATGACTTCTGACGAAGCTTTAGCACACCTGCAGCAATCCGAGGCCCACCTGGACACTCTGAGTCATGCCTTCGTCCTGTCACTCAAAGACAGCCAGCAGGTAGGACACATCTACCACAGTTCAGCTGTGTTTTTCTTTTCATTCAGGATGAGAATTTCTCTTTATGCAACAATGTGTCAAAAATATCAACTTAAGAAAAAAGAAGAGGTTTCAAATGAAATATGTCTCCTTATATCTATTATGCAGATTTCTTTGATGCTAGTCATATGGGACTAACATTTGTATTTTCAGGTTTGTATTTCTTCAAAGAAAAGTATTGTTATTGTAATAAAATATTTCTTAAAAATACCATGAATGGGGTGCTATGGTGGCACAGGGGCAAAGCACGACCCATGTATGGAGGCCTTAGTCCTCGTGGCAGTGGCTGCAGGTTCGATTCCCGGCCTGGCAACATTTGCCGCATGTTTTCCCCCTCTCTCATTACCCTGTTTACTGTCAAACTATTTCAAATAAAGGCCACTAGAGCCAACGAAACCTTTTTTTAAAAAAAGTATCAAAATAGCATTTCTAAAGATTGTTTAAAATTGTTTTAAGTTTCCACAGAAAAAAAAATATATATATTTTTTATTTGTTTTCAGTAAGATGCACATAATTGTTTCACCCAAAATGGATTGAAACACAGAAATTATTAGTTTGTTAAATAAGTAGAGGATTTTTATTTTATCCTTTGACAAGTTAAAAAAGGTGTTTTAAACTTAAAACAAGAAAAACTCTTAGGAGATGTGACAAATTTGATATCAGCGACTGGTGAATTATGTATCACATAGATGCCCAAACCCAGCCTTGGGGCCTTTCCTCCATATCTTCTCCTTGTTTACCTATTTTGTCTTTCTGCAAACTTTAGAATAAATGTCCACTAGTCCCACAGAAATCTTAAAAAAAAAAAAAAAATCTAAAATCAATCATGGGAAAAAATTAAACACATCCTATGAAACTTTAGCATCAATCTCACTTTCTTTAGGTCTCACGGCTTACAATTGCAACTGTGCCAGAAATGGGTGGTATATTCAAATCCAAGTCTGCAAACAAAAGTAGCACTAAAAAAGTTTGGGAGTCCTCCCTCCTAAACACTTAGGTTTAGAAAAAAAACATATTTACCATACATCAAAAGCTAGTTTGTTTCCTGATAAACGGCAAAAAACTGAAAGTACAAGGCAAATAAACTCTACATTTAAGCTAGTTATATTCAGGCAGCCCTGCCCTTTGCATTGGTACGGGTTACCTCTGCAAAGTTACTCTGCTGTAATACATTGGGTTTATTTTATTATGTGCTGGTATGCAAAGTATTGCAATGAATGGAAGCAACAGGCATTTCGACCAGATTTCCAGTCTTTTGAGTATGTGTTTTTGATATTCTGACACACACACACCCACGCCCACGCACACACACGCAGGCATTTCTCATTTCCCTACCATGAGATGGCCTTTAGTTCGACCTCCAGATGGTGTTTGCTAGTGTTTATTCTGTATATGTGGTTGCATTTTTTGGCTGGTTCTGCTCTGCTAAACTCTTCCAAGGCTCACAGAGGCCGGTCAAGGGTATATTAATGTAAAATCTACTGACTGCTGTTTAAAATTAGCCCCCTCCATATGGACAGATACATGGCACATGCACCATGCTGTATCTCATTAAATAAAGTCACTCTGCCTTAACCCCACTGTTGCCTAACTGTGTCCATGCACATGTGTAAACACTAAATGAATGCTTGGCCGGAGAAACGGACCGTTATGATTTGGTGAGCTGGGTGTTGCTATGCGACCATGAGGCTGCACTGAGAACCAGCTTGACCGCCACACCATGTAAGTTGGTGATATTTAGCCCCCAATTTATCTGTGTTTAAGAGCACAAATCCTCTATAATAGAGGCGAAGGTTCAAGCTTTACAAGGCTGAGCGTTCGGGCAGAGTCACAGGTGCATGTATGCAGAACACGTTATCAGACAAGTTATCCCCCTTAATGAAACTTCACCTGGGTGAAGCGATTGCATCCTTAGAGGATAAAAAGCATATTAAGGAGTGGGAAAGGCCAGATAGGGAGAGAAAGATGGATATATGGAGCTCTATGGATTCTTTCGGCTATACAGAGTTCATTTATGAAAAGGACATGATCCACTGCAACAACAGGTGCACTGACCTGGCATTAGGAGAACAAAATGCACGCTCTGGATTTCATACACACTGCCTTGCAAAAGTATTTATATCACTTGAACTGTTTTTATGCTTATAGATCAATACAGAACAATGTTTGATTGCAAAGTGCAAGGATAATGGTATATTAATCTAAAGATATTTACAAATAATCTTGAGACATGTGATGTGTATTTCCTTTGAACCCCTCTGATGTCCTTAAGTGAAATTCTGTTCCACCAACTGCGTTTAGGACACAGCTTTAAATAGTAAACATGGTCTGACTGTGTTTAATTTAATCTCTGTATAAATGCAATTGTTCCATGAAGGACTCAGAGATTTTGTAAGGGAATATTTATGAACAAACAGCACTGTGAACACCAGAGAAGTAAGCTGACAATTCAAGGAAAGAGTTGTGGACTTGGGGAAAATAAATGTATCCCACACTATTCAGATTTCATACATGAAGCCATAAAATGTTGAACATTACATTTATGATACACTTTGTGCTAGTTTATCACATGAAATTACAATAATTTACACTGGAGATTGATTCTGTAAACTGTCAAAGTGCTACGAACATTGAGAAAGGTTATAAATTGCTCTCCAGAATAAACATCCCAATCAAAGTCTGTTCTCTGCGTTATTTTACAGAAAAGTTCAATCCTGCTCCGTAATTTTCATTCCTCTCAAAGCCGGAGCAAGGACTGATGAATTGAAAGCTTAATGTTATAGCACATTCACTCATCATCATGTCCATTGCACATAATTGGCGTATTACCAAAATCGCTGTATTTTTTCATCAGGCACTCAGCCTCTGACTATATTGCCAGGAACATGAGGGACCACAGTGAAACTGCTGCATATAAAATGTTATCCAATCAGGCACTCCTCAGCCTTTAGCTGGTGCACCACTGATCGGTATAATATTATAATTAAGTATCTCATATAAATGATCTCTATCTCATTTCAACAGAAGGAATAATGATATCAGTATCAAGTCCTTAATATTGTCTTGGTAATACAAAAAGACCCATATTTGACTTTAAAAAAAAAGGAAAGAAAACGTACTCGTGTCATGATCAAAGTGCATAGCAGATTAAGTGTACATCTTTTATACCAGCATCTCTAATGGAATACATTAGAAGAAATTATTTGGTTTATATCTGCAAGAAACATACATATTTTGCAGGCAAAAGTGTTAGTTAAGACATTTAAATTTAAAGGGGTTTAGAATTCACTATGACTAAAACCTAACTCCTACAAATGTACATCTAAAGGTCTGTAATGTACAGACGTAAACATCTTTTCCTTAGCCACATTTTAATTAATGTAGTTCACATTTTAAAATACCCATAATACAATTCAATAAAATGTTACCATTCAACAGACTCTTTTTGGTTTTGTTTCAGCTGTTGCTCTTTTTATGTCTCTTTACTTTAGGAACAGCGACATCGCTACAGTCAACTTTATGATTTGTCGCGGTCTGAAAGGTCAAAAATTTGCGAGTTAGCAGTCACAATGGCAACTGACGGACATCCTCTGGAGCAGATTAGAGAGCTTCTGTCTGTAGCTGTTGGACCGCTTGACCTGTCTGTCAAAACTGTGCTTAAGGAGGCTGTTCAGAGGGTCGTGGCAGCACTTAGGTAAGATCACTCACTTTCTCTCTGTTTCTCAGTTTCTCTCATACCTGTATAGTTGTCAGAGCACAAGGAACTCAAGTAAGGAATCAAAACTATACATTAAAATAAAAACGCATGTATTTGTTATACACATTTACAGAAGTTTGCAAGAGAACTTGGATGAACAAATAGTATCTCACTCCTGTGTGAGGAGGACACAGCTAACTTACTGATTCACTATGTTGACCTGTTGCTGTGGAAAACTCTTAAAATCTTTGTTTTGAAAGCCTGAAAGTTCCTTGCTTCATTGACATATAAACACTGAAAACAGAACTCAGCCTAAAATTGGATGCTGTATATAGATGTAATTTAATTCCCTGACAGCCTCACTCAAAACACATTTCACAAACTTGTTTTTTTATATAATGAAGTAAGAAACTTTTAATTAACAAGGCTTAACATTTTTCTTATTTCATCACAAATGGAATGCTACAGATTAGACTTTGCTGGCTAAAAATGCAAACTTAATTGAATTTTTGAGTTAAGATGGGTTTTTTTAGCAAAATCTGGCATCTTTTGTAAAAATAGACCACATCATTAGGTTTCTTAATTGCTACAGAAATCTATATGCAGCCAAAATTATTTTTCTGAGTTTTTTTGATTGTTTTTTTCTTTTGCTCTCTGGAAGAAAATCATGTGTCTTGTAGTTTTCTTGTCTGTATCTTTTTTTATTATTGTCATTATTACATTTTATATGAATGCAAGCTAAACAACAGCATCATCCCTTTGCTATATTTTCATACATACTGTCTCACAAGGTTATACAATGAAAACGATGATACAAAATATGTCTTAAAATTATAAATGAATAAAAAAACAGGTTTAGGATCAGGCCACCTTAACACAGCTCCCACAACCTGATCTTTGTTGGCACTTATCAGAAAATATTCAGCATATCGGTCCACTCCGGGCTCAGCATGTTGTTGGGAAGAATACTGTCAAAAGAAAAGCCTGAATGTACAGAAGCTGCCTGTGGGAGTTCAGCTCTGAGCACTCAAAAGGAACGGAAAGATGATTCGTGCTGACATGCCTGTGGAGCTGCTAGATTTAAAAGCCATGCGTGCAAAAACTTTATACAGTCATTACTGAGCATGGTGAAAAACAGAAAATTGAGGAGATTCTGGGTTATTGATATGGCCTAAAAGGAAGGAAGTTCTACTCATTTTTGTTGCCCTTTCAGCCTTGAGGACCTCTTTAGTTTCACTGACAGAGCCAGATATAATCTGGCCATTTGATTGGCTTGATAAATGAGCACCAATCACCTTGATTATAGTCCTGCCTCATTTCCTACTTTTTATGGCTGCTCAATGGTGCATGGTGCAGATTAATGGCACCTGCATTTATACACCAGCAGAAGATCATCATGCACATCTGCAGATTCTCATTTGTATTCATGCAGACCCGCATGCACTACTTGTAATGAGCACACACTTTCTGTCTTGCATGTGTTTTTGTGCTTTTTCTCTGATTCATTGTCTTCCAATAACTAATGCACCCTCGTGTAAATGTTCTCCTCCAGATTTCATCCACAGTTCCATATATCTGCTTGTTCATTGTATGTATGCTTACTCAGAGCTTTGCTATATGTAATTAGAGATAGATTTTCTTTGTCATGTTCATGGCTTTTAGAAATTTGCATTTACTTATTGTTGTAGGGCTGTCCTGAAGTATTTGGCAGTTATGAATGAGCCAGTCTGGTTTTTGGCTCCCCCAAAAAGCTTTCCGGTCTGGTGCAGCAGGCAGAGCCGAGTCTAACGCTAATGGCTGTCTTTTGTATCTGTCATAACCACTCTGTTTGTGTGTCTGTGCATATGTGTTTTCCAAGGAAAAAAATCTAAGTGAGAAAATGCAAAAGAGAAAATGCTGTCTCATCTCCCTCATTTGTGGAAGAACATTTGTGTGTTTTGTGGTTTATGTATGCAAGACACGGTTCTTTGCATGGATACAGTCCCAGGAACAATACGGGAAAAGAGGCAGATGTCAGAACCACAAAAACAGAAGCACTAATGATGTTCCAGTTTCTCTTTCGAATTGCTAGTTTGTGTTTTTAAATCAATTTAATTTACAACTCATTGCAAGTGAGAATTCAAATGATCATGTAAATTAACCAAACTTATAGAGCCTGTGAGGTTTCCTCTACTGCAGATTTATTTAAGTTTTTTATGGTTCATTTTTAAAAACATTGTTTGTTTTTTTATTGTCTCAAGCAAGTGCTTGCTGTCACTTGACTTTATCAAAAATTGTATTATGTTCCTGCATTGTTTTAACTTGGAAGTTTGATTTTATTTTCATTTCAGTGGAGACCAAACTGCCCTGACAAATTACCCTCAACCCCTCAGGGTCCTGGAGGGGGTGGTGGCATCTGTGCACAACAATGTGCAGAGCGGGTAGGTTCCACTTGTGCACGCATGCCTATTGAAAGTTAAATCTTACCTCTTGAAGACTTGTGATCCTCAATAAGTAAATATATCCTTTTCAACTGTAAGGTTGTGTGTATCTTGAAAACGAGTCATAAGACAAAGCACATCAGCAAATCCATATCAGAATGGCATAGAAATAAAAATAATCAGGATTTCTGAGACCCTCTTGATCCAGACTCTAATCTGAATGCAATATTGTGGTTAATTAAGTTCAGGTATTCAGGACGGGAATGTCAATCAATTGTAGGTTTCTACATTTACACTGCAAAACTTTGTTTTTGTGTGTGCAATAATTAGATTTTGACTGGTCTTATTGAGTACTGAGTATACCGGCAAAAGTAAAAATTTTGCCAGTAAAAACAGCCTTAAAGATCTTACTTATTATCAGTTCCGGTTTTATACTCTTTTTTTCTGCTGAATGACTCTTAAATGTCACTCACATCTAGCTTTTAGGCTGTTTATCACTGTGAAGTAATTTTGTGCAGGACTTTTCTATTTTTTTTTTTTTTTTTTTTTGGAAACACATAAGCCCAACCTGTTGTTCTCTTCTGAGAGTAACCCACACACCCATCCTCTTCCAGTCTGAGCTTTCCTTATCTCTCCTGGCCTGTCTGACTGCTGTCTCTCTGCCCTTCTTCCATCAGTGACAGCACTGTGACTTCAGATGACCTGCTGGCTTGGCTGCGTCCGTTCTGCGGTGACGCATCCCTCCCGGTGAGGCCTCGCATCGACGTGCTGCAGATCCTGGAAAGTAACTTCAGTCTGATAGACCATGACGTCCGTCTTCTGCTGCTCTACAGGACTCAGGCTGTGCTCAAAGACAGAGAGGTGATGCAAACACACATACTTGCAATGGCAATCACTTACCCACTGCACATGGAGTGTTAATTTTGTAGCACTTGAGAAACGACTTTTATTCCCAGCATGTTTTTAAAAAAAAAAAAAAGCTAAAAAATAATTAATTTGCAGGAGATTATAGAGGCTTGGTTATATTTCTTTTGAGGATGTACTTTAAATTAAGGAGCGAAAATGAAAATTAATTTGGAGAACTAGAAAACAGAAGGGGTGGACCAAGAAATCAATCACTTCTGTGTGAAATGTTGTAATTGAGCAAAGTGATTTGCTCCTAAATTCTGCATACTTTGCTTCCACAGAGCCAGACCTTCTTATAACACTTTAAAGTTGCCTTTAATCAGTAGTTTTTGATGCTTTCTGAAGGTTCTTTACATTTCGGTCCTTATGCCTGCCTAACAGCATTCTGAGTGTGTTTAAATAATAAAAAAACACTGACAAGTATTGCAGTACTGAATGAAACATGCAAAGGTCTACTCACTTTTTATACACATTTTATCAGGGTCATATGGTTTGTTTCACTAAATACCTTCATATAACAACTAATGATGAGGGAAAAAAACATGTTTGTCTTATCATTCATGTTCTTTAGACAATTACTAGGAAATTAAAAACTCTGTAAGAGTATGCAAACTTATGAGCACAACTGTATAACATTACTTTACGTGGCAGGAACAAATTGACACATTGATGTGAAACATCTGTCACCTTAAAAGAAGTAAGGTCCAGTTATAATCTAATCATGGAAAATATATTTTAATGCTATGGAGCTTTCCTCTTTCTACATCTGATCAGTCTTTGATTATGTTATTTATGTTCAGACACAATGATGATTTATCACTTTAGAAGCTCTGGATGGAACAGGAAAAAAGTAACTATTTGAAAATAGTGGGAAACTAAATAGGTTTAAAAACAAAAAGTCAAAGAATGTCCTTTTTTTTTTTTTTACTTTAAAAGGAAAATGTATTTAACTATGTTTGCAGATATGGTTATCATGTGCAATCTGTTTTGAAATGATTGTGATAAAACAACATTTATTGTTGTTTTTATCAAAACAATGAATGTAGATTTTATTTAAAGCTGCAAAATTAACTCAACATTCATATCTATTAATTTCATAATTATCAGGCTGTTTGCGCACGTCTGATTCTACCTCCACTCTTTTCCCTCCCTAGTGTAACCGGTTTTTGAGTGGCTAGTCATTATGTTATCTCACTGACTAATTCATGGTCGAATTTGGTTAATTAATGTGAAAATGCATGCGCGCAGCCGCAGGCCATTGTGTGCTCAGGTAGACAGGTGTGTGGGCCCGGACTCTTTAACTAATTGGGTGAACTCCTGACATCTGGCAGGCTTTGATGAAATACTCACACTGAGGCAGACACACATGCACTCTTAAAGGAGAGTACATCTAAGGGATCTGTTAATTAATCTTGTAAAAGACATCTTGCAGTAAGGGCAAGTCTCATTTCAAATGAAGTGATGCCATGTCTCTCTTTCTCTCTTCCTCTCGGCAACCCAAAGTGTTAGCAGGATTCTTGTAGTGGGGCTCTGATATAACTTTCATTTGTCTAAATTTTGGTTGGTTTTAAATATTTCTCATGTTCACAGCTCAGCTGCCACCCAAATTTAATCCATGCAGGAGCACATTCACTCACGCTTACTCTTTTATTCATTACATTTTTTCTTTTAATATGAGCAACTTTTCATTGTGTCAACGGCTCAGCTGAAAGCTGCAGAAGATTAATCATGCAGGCTCCTGCCACCCATAAGCAGAGCTGCCACTGATGGCAGCCAGTTGCCCTGAAGCCGTGCAACAGATTCAGTCTGTACTGACCCCATCGTGTCTTGTTGCAGCCAGAAGACAAAGAGGCCGAGGAGCAGAAAGAAATTGCTTTACGAGAAAAAAAAAGTCAAATGAGTAGAGAGATGACAAGGGAAAAATCAGACAGGATCGGAGTTGGTATTCTTCTTCAGAACCCTTGGGTCCTTTACTAATCAGCACAGCTCCCTTCTTACAATATCCCACAGG
Organism: Girardinus metallicus; assembly: GCA_903067095.1. Taxonomy (NCBI): domain Eukaryota; kingdom Metazoa; phylum Chordata; class Actinopteri; order Cyprinodontiformes; family Poeciliidae; genus Girardinus; species Girardinus metallicus. The sequence goes on along the minus strand of CAEGAE010021832.1, from coordinate 70,544 downwards.
TTACCTCCAGGACAAAGTCCTATTCAATTTATTCAGTTGTCTGTACTGCTCACCTGCAGCACAGGTGCAAACAAACAAGCTGTGATGGCTGCTGTATTTTTTATGAAAGCTATTAGATATTAACACTTTGACCTACAATGAAATGCAGGAGTAAAATAGAAACACCTGCTTAGTCACAACATGCTTGCAGATGATAACAAAGTCAAGGATTTATTTTCTTGATTTTGTTCAAATATGCAGCAATTTGTACTACTGAATGGGATAACCGAAGAGCACTGGCAAAGATAATATCACCTCGCTGTTGTGAAGTATTGCTTTTCTTCATGCTTCAAACAAAGAGGTAAGATTTTCCTATTATTGGAATATCATGCAGTTCTTCATTCCTGGCAAAGTTGTAGTCTGTTGATTACAAATTGACATTTGTAATCAACAGTTGCATAAACTCATCCTGCCCTTGGTGCCCACATTTGTAGATGTAGCCCAAAATGCTAAAGCTAATTGAGAGCAATAAGTATGTTGTGATGATGGAAAAGAGGAAAATGAAGTCAATAAATGTAGTTTTACTGTAAATATTGTCATTCCAGTATCAGCTGTGTAGTGGAAACACCTGCCACATTATTCAGAGCCAAAGCCTCACAAAAACCCAGTGATATATAAGATACAGGGAAGTGATAATGAGGGGTTTGAGATGTATGTATGCCTGTGTAAATGTGTCTATATATATATCAGGATACTGAAATAATATTAAAATAAAAGGAGAGCCACTCACCATTCCCATCCATCATTCTTTCTCCCTCATTTAGCATCCCAACACACTACTTAACTGGAGAGACATCTAAAAAGGAAGGTATTAATGAGCCCAATTGAAATGCTGACATTTAGCCAGTTTGGAGGAGGAATCGAGTGATATGGAGAAAGAGGTATCGAGGGTATGAGGGGTGACAGTGGGAATAGATTTTGTGACTTAATTTTGAATGATTAATCATAACAGCAGGGCATCCAAATGCCACCACTGTCAAGATTGAAGGGTCTGTTATGTCTGAGTGCAAGTCTTTGGGAATATTGTGGCCTTTACATCAATGACCACAGTCTACGAAAGGTAATTTCTCTCTAACATGACAAAAAAAAACATGACGTCAGTGCTGCCATGTTTGTCAAAACTTGTTAATGCGATGCTATTTCTACTTGGTGTTTAAGCTGAAAGTAATTATCATGTTGAATCCCAACACAGGTCTTTCACTAACTACCACATCAGGCCTTAAACTGTTAAATGGAAATCTGCAGAGAGCAGTGAAGTAAATTGAGCCAGGTCACCGCATCAAGGCCTTCACACCTGTGTTTACTTTAAATGTTACTTGGCCTAGAGAGGGATTACAGAGAGAATCACCAGCAGGTGCTCATGCGTGATTGGGTGCATGAAATGTCATCATCTAAGCTCCTCATCGCCCCAATCATTGATTCATGCTACAAGGCCTTTTCGCCCCTGTCACTGTCATGGATCATTTGCTGTGACACACCATTTTGGTGCTGAGCTCTTTGGCCTTGCTGTGCGGTGTGTATGTAATATGGATGAACTGAGCTTAGCAGAACACGCTGAGTAGCTGCACTCTGCTGGCCTTCTGGTCTGCAGGTAAACAGCCTCAGGAGCTTGCATATCAAACCTGTCCTCAAACTTGAACTTGCTTTGTGAACAATATTATATATAACTTTTTTTATTTTTTTGCTTTTGTTTTAAATTTCCTTTTTTAATTGGTGTTACTCTTTAATTTACTTTTCATTCTGTAGCTTTTATCCTGAGGCAGTGAAGCTTAAGCTTACCTTTCCTAGGACTCTGAGTCATCCTGCTTTGGGTTGGTGCTTGCTTTATTGTCATATAAGTAGCAGTTGAATGGGCAGACCATTTAATCAGCAAGTTATTATACATATTAACTGATTCACCAAATTTTAGATGAGATGTTCAGTGGTTGTCAAAAGTATTCACAGCTCTAAAACTGTCACTTTTAAAACTAGCGTGTAGCTTGTATTTATATTCAGACCTAATGAGTCAATACTTTGTCCATACAACTTTCACTACAATTGCAGCAGAACAGCTTTGTGATGTCTCCCCACTAGCCTTGGTAGAGACTTAGAAGATGCTGCTCCAGAATTAATATATTTAAGCTCAATTTAAATTTGTATTTGTCCATATGGACAATTCTTAAAGGTTATACAAGACAAGGACTGAGCTTTCTGGTATTTAAAAAAAATATGTTTGGGTAAACCTTTCAAACAAATGTCATGGTGTCCACTGTTGATCATGGTTTTGGTAGCATAAATTTCTGGATTTATTTTTCTACCAGTGATAATGGTAGAAAGAGAAATAGTTTCGTGGCACTAATTTGTAAATTTGCAATTTTAGAGTATATTTTCAATGACTATGTTGTGTTCAATGCAAAATGTTTGGTTATGTTTTTTTTTGCTCTTATTATGACGTCATAAGTAGTGGGCCTCAAATATGTTAGGAAATTCTTCACCTATTTTTTTACTAAGGCAGATGTCTTGCTTGTTTTTCAGGCCTACTATAATGCATTTCCTTTTTTTTAAATTAACCTATTGGTATGCTAAGCAGGTAAGAAGAAAATAATTCACAATCATTTTCTTGTTTGTTTTAATTGAAAAAAAAAATTATACACACTGAGTACCTTCAACTTTTGGCCTGCGGTGGAAAAAATTTGGACATCCTTGTATTTGTTTATTGCGCAAAGTGGAAAAAAGAAGAAGACAAGGGACAGCCTCCAAATTTTTCAATCTTACCTCAAATCAGCATTTAGAAACTGGAAATTTTGACACAGTTGTGTGTCACAATACTTTTACCCAAAAAACACATCTAAACTGATTACGGAATGGATCGAGAAGGTTGATATCAAGCTTTTTGAAAGAAATACCTAAAACCTTGTGGTCAAGCCCAGTTCTTTAGCCCATTTGTCAAATATATTACAGTTGCCAGGTCTATCCTGGCGGCTCAGCAAAGTAAAATGTGTAATTGCTCAAATTCTTTTGTTAGTGTTTTATGAAGGTTTTCTACAAAGAACATTCTTACTCCAGTCTGACTTATTATGTTACTCTGTGCGCTTGTGTTGCCATGGTATGTTTATAGAGCAAGTAAATTCATTGCTCCATTTCAACATTAGAATAGTTGGAATTAGTAAGTTATCATTGACTAACAGAATAAGGTAATTTGATTGTTATTCTTCCTGAGGAATCTTAGCCAGAGAATAAGGAAGAAAAATTCCCAAATTCCAACTGTGACATCTGGAAGTGGATGAATTTTGGCTATGAAAGTACCCCTATTCAGTCTACCACACATCTTTTCTAAGAAAGTTTTTTTATTCAGGAAAAGGCAACATGGTGTCACGCCTTTCCTTTTTTGTCTGTCAATGTTTATCTCAATAAAACCGAATGCTACCCAAATGCGAGAAATGTCCTGAATGAAATGGCAAAAATAAAGACATCTTGACGCATCTAAACACAAATGTTAACTTCAACATATGCATGTAGAAATCTGAATCTTTCTAGTTAAATTGTGATATTTTTCAATTATTTGTACTGCCACCGTTTAGAAGAATATGGACATTTAGGTGTCTTCTCAAGTGTCCTCCTCACTTTAGTCAGACCATTTTTAAACAGTCCTTTTGGAAATAAAATATTGTCCATTCTGAGTTTTTATCAACAAATAGCTCAGCCACAACAGCTTCAACATATCCCAGTCTACCAAATTGCAAATTTCAATTTGGTGTTTTGCTTCAGATTTTAGAAAAATTCAAACATGAACTCTTGTCCATGTTGGAAAACCCATAGGTGCTTCTCCCTCATGTTTCCCTCTACTTTCATTCTTGTGCAGACTTTTTTTTTTCTCTACAAGAACCCATTTCTGCCAAAATTTCAGACACTTTTAAACGTTTTTCCTTAGAAACACTTACTATAGGTATAAATCAAATCTGTAATGCTGTCAGGAAGTTACAAATATGAACCAGAACCTGTCAGTTGCTAATAACACTTTGCTGCTGTCATTTGTTCCATTATAACTTAGCAGCACTTTTGTAGTTGTCTATCATAGCATGACTATTTTAAAAATGTTCACATTGCAAAGAAGATTGAAGTGACCATCAATATTTTACAATGTATGCAAGTCGAAATGGGGTCTAGGTTTGAAGGCTCATGTTTTTACATTAATAACTGTAAATATTTAGGGTGTGTTGCCAAGAGGATGTGACATGTGCTTCTATGTACTGTTTGTTCTTGCTTGAAACTATTTCCCCTCCTGCCATTTTACAAGACTCCCTCTGTTGTATATTTAAAGATTGATTGTGTGCGACTCTGTTGTGCCAAGATGAGCAGTTTTGGAACATAAAAAGAAGTAAAGGAACTCTGGTACAGAAGAGGATCTTTTCATCCTCATATTTTTTCCCCCTCTCTTCTGTCTGTTGTTTTTGCACAGTGGAATCATGTATGAGTTTGGTTCTCTGTTTGCCTTGAGCATCAGACCATGCTGTGACATATAGATCAAAAACATGTGGCATCATCAGGAGAAACAATGTTTCTTATTGGATAAATTTCTAATTTGCATATTGATGTGAAGTGAATGCCAGATTTCTATGGTAACTCAACATAGTCATTGGGCTAGAGGTTGGGTAAATGAGCACTATCCAGAATCCAGAAATGGGAAGAACATAATTTCACCATAAACCAGCCACCAGTCATGGGGTTAATTTATTGACTAAAAAAAAGAAAAAAAATCACTTTTGTCCTTGATTGAAGTCTATTAAAAAAAAAACGTATCGAGCTGTGATTTTTGTGTACCATTACACCTCTATGTTCTAATATAACAGGCATAAAAAGTGCACTTTGGTGTGCACTCTAAACATTGTGTGTGTTTTCCGATTCCTTTGTTCGACTTATGTGCTTTGCATTTGGACAACATCTTTTAGAATAAGAAAGTGATTCCTGTAAAAATAAGACATTTTGAAAGTTGAGGGCTACTTGGAGAGGAGTATCTGGACAGAAGAGCAAAGAGAACGCCGTCTGATGAAAGTGAATGAGCCTGGACTTGGGGGAAAGGATTATACATGAGTGCAGAGAAAGACAGGGGAGAGTCTTCCTTTCCAAGTGGATAAATAATAAATGCGATGAGCTTACGGCCTCAGTCTAATGCAACAGATCAGGGGTCATTGTCGTGATAGCCAAGCCTCGGCTGTGTTACCACGTGTTTTGGCAGCTTTTATCTATCCCCCGCGGCTCTTTGAGAAAACTTTATTTATGCTCTGTTTTTAACTTGGAAGCCTGGAGAGAGAAGCACAACACTTTGTCATCTCGGTGGGATCGCAGATGATTCAGTCACCCAAAAAAAAGAAAGCAGAGGGGAGGCTGCACAATAAAATAAACAAGTAAAGACAGGATGTGAAGAGAAAGACAGACAAGAGGAAAAATGAGGAGAAAATAGCCGGAGGATGGTTGAAGTTATAGGAGTGGGCAGCACAGTGCCAGATAGGGTTGGAGAAAGATGAAGAAATCTCAGATGAAGGAGGAGGGGATAAGGATGCTTTTGTTCATAATCTTTTTTGGCAAGTTCTTTTTCCTTTATAGCACCAGGTAAAGCTCTCGTTTTACGAGTCTGCCTAAGCGCTATCCGCACTTGTACATAGCTTAAATTAGTCTCATAAACAAAGCCCTGCACTGATTTCATAAAACCAAAAATTGCATGAGTAATACACATTGGCTTGTAAAATGATTCATACCTTTAGAACGTCCTCACAGCTTGTCATGTTGCAACTACAACCTTCAATGTATTGGCAATTGTATTGATATATCACAAAACACGTAATTGTGAGGTAAAGATGAAAATAGGCTTGTCTTTTCCTTTTTTGTTATATTACTACAAAATTTCTGAAACAATGTGAAATGTTTTTCGATTCAATATTTGTATTTGAAGCACCTTAATGGCTATGCATGTATGTATTTATGCTGGAAGGTGCAGCTCTTCCCCAGTCTCAAGTCTTTGGCAGCCACTAGTTGGTTTCCTTTCAGCTCCATCTGTCTTCCAAATCAAGAGCATCATCTTCCACGTTTGCTGTGTCCCATACATAACTTTCGACAAACTTTAAATGAAACTTCTTGTGGCTTTTTTTTAACATTGCTTTTCTTCTCACCACATATTTTTACATTTTCAAAGTCTTCCTTGATTGTTCATCCAACACATATGAGCATTTATTATTTGAGAAAAGCTGGCACAAATGGATTTAATATTATAACATATTGCTAAAAAGGAAGCAGATAAATCAAATTCATACAATTTTTATTCATACGGGCTTTTTAGCTTTCTTGTTCATTCTTACTCTCTATGTACTGTTGCTTTCTTACTACTCCCCTTCTGTGTTCTGTTATCCAAACTCTTGCCATCTCTTATTTTCTTTCTTGAGGCATGCACCATTATGTATACTCCTGTGTCGTGTTATACTAGGCAGATCCTCCCCAGACAACAGCGAGAGCAGAAAGAAATATAACGAATCGAGGGAGGGAATAGGAAGCTGTATTTGTTTGTCATTGCACTTATCCTGTCATGTCTTACCCTGCTTACATTGGAGTGTCTCTGTGTTTGTTTTTCCCCACAGGTGCATGTGTCTTTATCTTTGTACTTATGCTTTCTCTGCATGTTTTATGTTTCACTTTCAAATCGTAATAAACCCTCTGCTTCCCTCTCGCCCTCGGGGTATTGCCATTTTTGGTGTTTGCTTTTCTTTGCGTTCATTTTTGTCTGAAAACTGAAGTCTCTCATCCCCGTCACTTCCTTCCAGCTTCGCTAATTTTCGCCCTCTCTCTCCCCTTGTGAAGAGTGTGACCTCTGCAACTTTATTCTGCCCGTCGCTGGGGACATTAGCCAGCGCAGGTCAATGAATATTGATGAGCTCACTCAGAGCCCACTCAGTAAAGGCCAGACGCAGACATGTCTACGTCCTCCGGCTCCACTGCCGCTCCCAGTCCGATACACTGACAAGCGCGTTCTCTCCTCTCTCCCTTCCCTTTAGTTCCTCTGCCACTCAGGTCAAGGACTGGGATAATTGCCAAGTTGCTGAGAACATTATCAGGCAGTTTTGTTGACAGGGGCAAAGGTTCACTTCTGTTTCACTACAAGCTTATAAGAATTCAGAAAAAAAAAGTGCATTTTTGACTTGAGTTTGATTTTAACAGCATCACATTAGCCTGCTTTTATTATGAGATGCTTTGTTGATGTGATGGGTGTAAATAGAGATAAATGAGCCTAAATAGAGATAAATGATTTCCTGGTTCAACCTTGTTCCTGCCATGTGAATAGAAAATCTGAGATAAACCATATCTGCTATAAATGTTCAGTTAAAATACAAGGTTTTTGTCTTTGCAGCTGTTTCTCACTAGTATTTTAGAATATTTATTCATTCAACATCTATGTATAAATTCAAATTATTTTTTTAAAGTGCCTTGAAACAACATTTGTTGTGAATTGACGCTATATAAATAAACTGAATTGAACATATTTCTGCACTGTTGAACAATGAAGGGCCTAAGCTTTCTCGATAAATACAGTCTGCCCAGTCACTTCTTGTGGACTGCATAACTGTTCTGTCTCCAGCCCAGTCAGCTGTCCTGAATAACTGACCCAAGAGTGCAACAAATATTGGTGTATATGTGTCAGCGGCGCTTAAGAGGAAGTGGGGACTATTTCAGAAACATACCTATGTTCCTAAAAAGCTTCCTGCAGTGAAAATGCACCATATTTCTATCATTCATGTTGAACTGCAATAAACAGGTACTGAAGTATTTTTCTTATTAATGTTTGGGTCATGAAAGATGACCAGAAAGAACACATTGCATGTGATGTTTTTTTTTTTGTTTGTTTGTTTGTTTTGTTTTTTTTCCTGCTGGTCTTTCAGTCTCTGAGGGAAAGTGTCTGCATTGAAAATTGCTGTGGAATGCATCTACTGCTTCCTGACCTTCTTCTGAAGTTGGCTCCCCCTCATAAATTTACATAATGGCTTTAAATATTTTATTAGGCCTTTCTAAACTCTGTTTAGGCTTCTGAAATGTGCTTTAGGTACGTAGGTAATAAAAGACACAGACAGAAGTCACAGCTTGATGAATTGCAGAAAATATGTGGGAGTTGCAGAAGGTAAAATGGCTCATCTTATTGATGTAGAAATGTTTGCTTACAATGCTACATATAACTGTGTCAGATTTTTTTTTTCCACATATGGTACTAGATATTTTATTGATTGCGATGCATTTACTGTTTACATAGATTGTCAGAATCAGTGAAGTTTCCAGTAAAGCCGTGCTTTCAAACATTAATCCACGCAAACTAAAGCTTTTTTGCAATTTGGTCCAGACCGATTCAGTCCTTGGCAGTTGCTGTAAACCATCATAGGTTAATTTAAAGGAAAACACTCCAAATTTAGTCCAGTCAGAAAAGGCTTTCAGCCACTCTAGACAGCATCCATGTAAGAACAGATTTCTTTTTCTGCTTTAGTAGATGACCTTAAAACACCTGAGCGGAGGGATGGTGGGAAAGCTGGAGAAACTTTGTATCACTTTGAGATTTTCACAGTAATATTAATTCATCACTTTACAATAATACATATAACTTTATACAATTGCTTTGTTTGGTTTAGTGCTGTTGAATTGATTTGATTATTACATGCCGTAGTCTTTGTTTCATTACTCTATGCTTCATACAGCCAGAGAGGACGAAAGGCATTCCAGCACTTAGTTTGGAATCTTAGTCTTCTAATTGTCAGAATGGTACGATGAAACATTTTATGATTACTGAAACCATAACTTTTTGGTATCCTTGTTGCATCTGTAGTTGATCTATGTGATGGCCTCTCTTTAAAGTTCACTTTGTGGCCTAGACTCTCATATAATAGTGCAAAGAACAAAATACATCTTAGTTATTTGTATGTTAGAACCAATGTCTTTTTCTTTTGTTTGTTTTGTTCTTTTGCATTCTTTTGGTTGGGTTGAAGGTTTAAAGTAATAAATTTTGTGTTCTGACATTTACCAGTGTCTATTAGAAAAGCCACAGTTCATTGACAGATACTAGCAATGAAAAGAGAAAGACTGAGCAAAAACCAAATTGGGAAGAGTTTAATTAACTCTTAAAATTTTAAACATGTCAGTAGAAAATTTACATTATACATCAACTTTAACATTAAGCTTTTACTTTTAGTATATTTTAATGAGCTTATGCCCTGCAAATTTGGCACCGATTAAGGGAATACTAATTCCTGTCTCTCAGCCAATTTCCAGCTACTTTAGCTTTGCCTCTTCTGAATCTAATGGCAAACCATCAGTGACAACAGGATTTAAAAGTAAATAAATAGATTATTTACAAAGAACTGTCCCCATAGATCATAAATATGTGCCTTACATCTGTTTAAGCTTTCAAAGCAGGTTCTTGCTTATAATGCTTACCCATCCAGACACAGACTATTGTTGGTATTCATTCCCCTAGTGTGTGTCAAGAATTATCTACAATTTTACCTTCATGTGTCACATGTACATGAAAGCTGTTCAAATTTAAAAGAGCTTAGCTGAGCTCATTGAAGTTTCAGTATTCATCCTGAGAGAGCCTGCTTTTCAAGAAAACACTGAGATTTAGAGGAAATTATCTGCATTTTATTAAAGTTCTTGCATTCACTTGATTCTTTCCAAGTCTGTGTAAAATTGTTTACCTACGTTAATTATCCTCATTATGCTTTGGTGGTTGTGTGCATTTTCTATAATCTCCTGCCATGTTAAAGGAGTCGAAGCAATGTGGAAGTATTAATCTATAATCTATCGGACTTTAAGCAATTGGATAATAATGAAAATGTTGTTTCATATGGCCTTGTTAAATATAGTTAAATGAATATGAAATATCAGGCTAGATGTGTGTGTGGGGGTGTGCGTGTGTGCACTACTGAGATCTCACCTTCTATCTATATACCCATCTATTTCACACATACCCATGACTACACTAAAATTACTATAAAAAACATAATTTTTGTGTAACTCTTCCTCCACATTTGCACAAACACATGAATGTATTTGTCTTTGAATGTAATAATAAACAACAAACTAGGCCAATAGATTTTTTTTTTCCACATGCACGAAGAGATTGTGTGAAAGGTCTGTGCCCTTGCTTTTGAGAATCAACCATTCTTACTGTAATCATATGTAACACTCCAGCTCTTGTGACTAGTTTCTTTTTTTAACTTTGTGTTGATCTAAGATGCCAAAGATCAATGAACTGGCTACTGGTAACTGTTCTTTAATTTTTTTTTTTTTTACTTCACCCATTTTCCGTGCGCTTAAGGCATTTTTCTGCTCACCTTTGGCTTTCCTTGTTCCTTTTCATCCTTCTACTGAAAGCAAGGTTAACTTTAGTCATAGTGGAAAAGCATGAAGTAGTAGATTTAATTTACAAGCACTGTTTTCAGGGTCAGCACAGTAAATAAAATGGGTTTCATCCTTTCCGTTCAACTTTCCTTTCATGTCTGTCTCCATGCTCTGTTTGTTAACCTTCAGTCTAGCTGAAGTTTGTTAGTTTAAAATGTAATGTTGCGTTTCCCTGTCTGACCAAGCATGTTTTTTATGTGTTTGGTATCACAATACGTTAGCAATACTGTATCTGAATGAACCATAGGATTTTTTGAGAAATGAGAACAAATTGTTTAAACTATTTGCAGAGCACTATGCAAAGAATAAGGGAACAAACTCCCTATGCCAGTTATAAAGCAAGGTGGAGACGGTGTGAAAAACAAAATACTGAAATTTCAATAGTCTGATAAACATCCAGTCCTCAGCCTAATTAAAATGCAGACAAACATTATGAAAGCTGTGTAAACAAATTCATACAAGCCTTTAGAACTTAATGTTCTAAAGAATTCTCTTCCAAAAATAATGACTGATAGTCATATGAGGTCTTTCAAGACAGTCGCTAACTTAAAGTAGAGCGCTATCACAATATCACAAAAGAAGATATAACACAATAATGCCTAAAAACTCCACAATGCAACGCAATACCTAAAACCAAGTCCCTAACATCATGTCAAGTCATAAAAGGAAAAGATGTTCCTATTTCCAGTATCTCCATCTGATCTCAAGTAATCAGCAACCCAGTCAAATTAATTTTAGAGTCCACTGAGTTCACTGTTGTTAAGCCATGCCATAGTAAGGTTTCCCTTTACAGTTGAAGCAAAAGCTTAACAATGTCTTCTGTGTGAAAAATAGTTCTTAAGTCACACTTTACAGAAGCCATAGCGAGGAGGAATTATGTTGAGAAATCAATATTTGTGACTAGTCAAACAAAATAATATTTTGTTGAAAAAATAATTCTGCAAATTTATCAATAAAACTGATTCATCTTGGGACATAATCTTAAAAGGTTATAGAAACAAATATTATTGCTTTCCAAAATTCAACAATTTTTGGAAGCACCAAATATCCAGATCTGGTTACACATGTAAACTGATAAATTGAAAGTTATAGTTCTTGGTTCAAGGTGCAGTTTTATTGTAGGCACAAAAGAGCCTTATAAAAAACATAACCAACAGTGCAAAGCTCTATAGCTGTATCTTGCCATAAGGCTTCTGTATTATTTTTGGACTATAAGAAGTTAGATCCACACACTATTATCAAGTATAGTATAATGAAGGTATCTTAATACCTTCCCTGCAGGCAAATATGACAATAGAAATGCTATTTCATGGGAATAGCAAATATGACAATAGAAATGCTATTTCATGGGAATAGCAAATATGACAATAGAAATGCTATTTTATGGGAATAGTTTTTGGCTACTGGTGGCAGAGGAAGTAGCCAGGATGGACAGAAATATGAAGGTGTAAAATTATACATTAATCCTGAACATCAATATTTTTCTGAGCTAAAACTAAGGCAACAATTAAATTTTTCAGAAACTGGCCTGAGTTGGTTAGAAAATTGCAAACTGAATACCAAAATGTGGCAAGCTTGCAGGTCCTTTTAAAGACTTGGATATTTCATTGCTGCCTAAAAATTATAACAATATATAAAACAATACAACATTGGTCATTTCATAGATTTGAGTGTAGAATAAAAATGAGTTTACAATGACTAGAAACCACCACATGTATGTGGTGGTTTGGTGTACAAATAAGCTGATTGATTAAAAATACATCTTTGGGAAGATTTAATTTCCACTTCACATGTAATTATAATATTAGCTGCCAGTTCCTGCCCCACATCCCTTGTTCTTTTTGCCCTGCTGCACTGTGTTCATTGTGCACCGCAAAAAACTGTTGATTTTAATAACCAGGCACATGTAATTGCAGTCCTCACTTATTAAGAGAATATAAGCCTCTATATCTATCTACCACATATATCTATGTGGTAAATGGGAGTGAATCAATTATCAGTTGACAGTAGGTCAGACCTGGTGTGTCTGAACTTTTATAATAATGTTGTATTCATCTTTGTCCATGCAAAATAATGTAGCCATTAATAATATAATGTATCTGTAGTCGCAACAAAAACTACTGTTGCAAAGAACTTCTAATTTAATGTTCTAAAAAGTAATCCCAATGTTATCCATGTTCTTAAACTTTCAAAGATAAGGAATAAGCATGGCTGTAAAAGTTATAAAATACTTCTGCGATAAGAAGATGTACAGTGTTCATAAAGCAGAAAGGCGTTAACACTGATTAACACTCTGGTTTGCAGATGACATTCACTGATGGATTTGATAGCCTTAGATTAGGGCTTTTTGCAGGTAATTACAATTCTGATTCTGTTTCTCGTTTGACCTCCATTTTTGAAGAGTCTCAAGTTTAAGCTCTACTTGTTTATTCCCCTGCCTAACTTTATGAGGAAAATTACTCCAACACAAGATATGGATCTGTTGTGCAGCAAGTTAGTTTTGCAAAGATTTTTTTTACGATTAAAAAGAGTAGCACAACAAATATGGAAGCATAAATCATAAAAAAAAAAAACAGTTTTCTCTCCATATATAAAACTACTCCACGATTCACAAAGCAATGTGCAATAAATACACTAGTGAACCTGAACATCAAGTGCAGCAAAATGGGAGTAAAATTGCATTTTTTTTTTTTTTTAGTTGCAGGTTGCAATCCAGGTTGCAGAAGTCCACTATTTAATCAGTAACACATTCAGAAGTGATCCAAGATAAGGTTTTAACTCTATTATTATTTTGCTTGTCATTATTGGTGAATACCACATTCTGGTTTACAGAAGCATAATTCAAAAACCCTGAGAACAACCTCTCATGCAAAAGTTAGTAAAATGGCATTTCTAAATCAATGTTTGTTTTTAGAGTTGTGTAGTCCAAGTTGGCAACTTGGTCGAGTAGCTTTGTCATATTTGTTTTTATCCATTTAAAACCATTCTTCTCTATCTTTCCAGTTAAAACATTAGTTTTTGGGGAATTTTTCCTCCTCGTTTTGGATTGTGGGCAGCTGATTTTTTTATTCTTGTTTTTGCTTTTGGACAGTGGTTATGGTCATAACCATAGCAACAAGACGTTTTTGTTTTTTTTTTTACAATCTGGAGCAGCAGATCAACATCTCAAAAGCTCATCTCAAACAATACCTGTGTTATTAAATTGTATGTGTAAAATCCTAAATCTGTACAGCTAGTTTTGCTCTCAGGGTGTTTTTCTCTCCTCACCTTCCCCTTTTTCGCCTCCAGGTCCAGGTAGAGGATGTGGAGGATGAAGACAGACGTTATGCCCTTTTCCAGGAGATGTTGGCTGGAGCGCAGAAGTGGGAGGACTTTCAGTTGCTCATGCTTCTCTTGCAAGCATGGCCCCCCATGATGAAAGATGACGTGTAAGTTTTATTTTGTAGCATCTGCAGCTTTACTGATAGTTTTCTCCACAATGTTATCAACAAATAAAAACAATGCTAAATGCATTATCGTGTGCCCAGATCTTAAAAGTGAATGTTTGGTTTTCAGAAACCATTACAACATCCAATGTTGTAACTTTGGTGAGAATAATACTAAGTGTCCATGACTTCAAAAACATTAAAAGTAGAAGTAATATTATTCCTTTGTTATAATAGCACTGCTCAAGGGGTTTTAAACTGTGACTTATTAAAGTTAATCTGTAAACGTTGCCAAAAATAGTACTCAAAACAATAGAGGAAGCCAACCTGATCTGATAAATCTCATTTTCCAGTGAATGTAAGATGTTTATCTGGGGAGGATGCACTTAGGGATGAAGACCATCTGGCAGAGGCAGCATGTTCTCTGGCTAGGGTTTTGATATAACACTTTATCACATTGGGGCATTTCTGGGCACAGCTTCACACTACCACAAAATGTTTGAATAAAGTTTCAGCCAGAAGAGTTTCTTTTCAGGTCAGGCAAATAAAAAAAGGGTAGCGTATTTTTCATAAAGGTTAAAATTTTTCATATCAAGATGTTTAGAAATGGCTTTATATGCAGTGTTTGTTGTAGTTCTTCTTACCTAAAGCTTGCTATATTTATCCTCAGAGGGACTTACTTTTACTTTTAAATTGTAGACATTTTTGTATTTCCAGGCCATTTTCCCTACTGTGTTTTTTAAAAGTTTAAAAACTATTTACAATAAGCTGAGTGATAGATGAGAACTGACGTTTTGAGTTGTGATTGACATGCATTCTTATAGAGCTGTACAGGCACTATGGGTGACTGCAGCACAGAAAAAAAAAAAAACTGTTGTGTACTAACGGCAATATTTTTGACAAATATTAGGCAGCATAGCCATGTTGACCCTAATACCCTTTTGGAATAAAATAAACACTGAAAAATGTCTATAGTAATTGTTTACACTTTGTCACTCAGAAAAAAGCATCAACGTACGGGAAGGATAATTTTTCCAGGAAAATAAACCTTTAACAGGTTTTTAGTTTTTTTTTTTTTTTGTTGTTGTTGTTTTTATATTGTTTCCCAATAGATTTAGACTACTGCATGTGTCTTTTTTCAGAAATGGCACCAACTCTTTGTGAAATTTGGAGAAGTAAGGCAGAAGTAGTTTTAATTAAGATGCATATTTAGAGTACATAAGCCATCAGGTGTTTTAGTGTTTTACTCTATTCAGTTTAAAGATTTTAAAAGAAAGGCACGCATTGACATTTTTAGTGGGCTTCTTTTATACAATTCGTTTTCCTTTCACTGAGAGTCGGTTCTGTAATTTGTGTCTTTAATCATTCACAGACACATTGGGAACATGAAGCTGAAAAACAGAGGCCATCTGAGCCTTAGCAAAAGTTCGCTTTAGTATTGATAAATCCCTGATGATGAGATTGTTTGTCTCCTGCTCTGTTCTCGATTAACAGCGGGCTGTGTTCTAACGAACGCAGGGACAACGCATAGTTAAGACTTCAACGTGGAGTGTCGCTCAAAAGGCTTCAATCTGCAATTTAAGTTAGATTTTTCCACATGTTGTGTTCTTTGCATCTACCTGAAGATCAAAATATGAACCTGTCAGCGCACTCTGTGGATATTATTATCTGCAGAATTATTAGACTCTCACTTGAACTGAGATTTCTGAAAGTCTGCCAACATTTCTAAATCCAGCCTAATCTGACATTAAGAGCAACTCTGCTGTGTAAGTTCAACTTGCTGTTATCTTCAGTCTTTGTTGTAGATGCCTGAAAGAACAATATATACACCTCAGTTTTCTTTTCAGTAGCTTCTTATGCCTTGTGTACCTTTTTATTATTTGAACACATCAGCCACACAGAAAACAACAAACTGGGTTGCCTTCTCTTAGTAACTATTTAGACACCAAAAAGTGATGTCGGTGTAACCTGACAATGTTTACATATGGTGTGTTGAAAAAGGTGGGATCTCTCGATACCAACCAGTTGATCCCTGATAAACTGATTAACCATCAAAGCCAGTGATTTGATATCTGGTTCATTGTGACATGTATGGAAGCTTTTGTTTTTTGAGGGGGTTTTTTATATTCAGACATTTAATATTTATGTTACACTGTGCTGCAGGGATGAATCTGTACAGGTCTTAATAACTTTTTATGATCAGCCTGCAGCTTTCAGCACAGCAAGTCCTGTCTCTAGTACACTCCAGTTGATAAAGGCAGCAGAAGGTCCTGTGGATGGGGCCATAAGGTTTGACAGTGGAGGTCCATATATGCTGTAATTCCTTCACCAGAGCTGCAGGTGAATCCCTTGATTTCCTAAAAGGGTAGTAGGGTCACTTAAAAAGCTCATACTGTGGAAATAGCCCATTAGGTGGAGAATCAATCCCTCCTAGCACTCAAGAATGGAGCCAAATTGTTCTGCCTGACTCCAGCTTCTGTGCTGAGCTTTTTTACAAAAGAAGTTGGAGAGATAGAATTAGGTTTAGACAACATAGCTGCACTCCGCCTTTGACTGGAACGCCTCTGACTTTTAGCGCGTTATAACCGTCAGACTGCTGAAGCTGTCATGATCGCTTCTTCTAACCTCAGTTTTGTCGCTGCCCTGTCAGATGTAAATAAAACATCAAGCTGATTGTGTGTTTAAGAATTCATTTAAAAGCCAGTGATGCTTCCACACTGTACGAAACATGGTGTGTGTGGTTAGAGTCAGGATTTTCTTCAGTGCGACTACAGAAGGCTGTTGTTTGGACGCTGAATTAAGAGCGGAGCTTATCCTTTGATTTGTCCACAATCTTTGAGTCATGATTCAAAACATGGATTGAGGCTGGCTGTGACTCACATTGCGCCTTGTGACAGATTTGGCAAGTGTCACTTGCTGCAGCACCCTTCTTCTGTCTGTTATTTTAAAGCTCAGAGTGTTGTGTGGCAGCACCATGAGTGGACTCTGTTTGTTTCCATGGCCGCCTCATACAAAGGTGAAACGGCTTCTCAGGGCAAGAAACTCTGGTTCTTGGATGGAGAGATGCCTTTTTTTTTTACCAAATGATGCTCTCAAAAGCCCTATTCGTCTTTGTCATAATAGCCCACATTTGTTTTTGCATGGTTGTACTCTTTGCTTTTTGAGGAAAAAAATTAAGCAGACAGATCTGATAATGGATTTTAACCCTCGAAGGATTTAGTTTTTCATCAAACACTGAAGAAGCACTTCATTAAACAATAAAGTTGGTGCAACAATTTGCCAACATTTTATATGGGTAGATTTTAAAAAATATCTTTGAGTAGAAATAAGGAAAGTTTAATTATTTAAAGCCAAAGCAGGATTACTTCTACTGCAAACCTGCAATTTCAAAAGGTTATTCAAAGATTTTTAAGGAAAGAAGAAATTAAATAATACTTTACTTTATCTTGATTTAAAGGAGCCAAAAGTTGCTACTTATGTCTGTTTTTCAAGGAGTTGCTCCCAGTGCTGAGCATTGTAACTAAAGGATGCTTCCTTTCATTCAGTTATGGTCCTGAGAGAGAGTATTTTAAGTGTCTAAGTCGTTAATATCTGACCAACAAGTCTGAAATCTGTTTAAGACTCCCTATCTCATTTCTGATTTTTTGTCTTTTGCTCTCTGTTCAATAAATAATGCACCGCTTGTCATGCTAATCACCTCCAAAATCTTCAGCTGTGCCAACATTCCCAAACCACTGAAGGCGTCTGTACTGTTTGGATTTGGTATCGTTTTTTCCCCATGCATCACATAAATATTTAAAAGCCTCAGCACTACTTAATGTTTTTTTGTTGTTGTAATTTTCTTTCTGTGGCTTGTTTTAGATGCAACAAGACTTTTGTTTTGCATTATCCAACTACGCTCTCCAACTTTTGTTTCACTCAGCAAAATTTGCTATATATGACTTTCATCTGACATCATGTCATCAGAATTTAAATACCTGTCTCTGAAAACTGACCACGGGTTTTATGTTTTTTTTTTTTTTTTTCCCCTCTGACTGAAGCTTGTGTTGGCCAAGGATCACCTGTATCTGATGGCCTTGATGGGACCTAATCTGTTACTCTGGAGGCATTATTGAAGGTCGTAAAAAGCTCATAAGAGCATGTCAACATAGTGATCCCTGTCAGTGCTGGCAGCTGTCCTCTGGTGTGTAAACACACAGGAGAAGGATGATGCTGAGTGTAGGTGTTTAATATTAACCGCAGGGGGTGGGGAGTTTAGTCAAACATTGTCTTCATAATCTCATGGCCAGAATTCATTAGTTTATTTACAAACCTCTGATCATTCTAGCTGCTTTCATGCCCGCCTTGTATTTTTATGCTGCTTTTATTCGTTTTTTTTTTTTCATTATGTATAATGTATGCCATATGGTGCGCAAACTGTAGTCATCTGCTTTAATCCGGTCTTTGTCTAACAGGATTATCATCTGATGTCATAGGACTGCAAAGAAAAGAATGAATACTGTAGCAGTTCACTGGTTTGAGGTAGTGAGATATTGTTTTAGCTTTACAACACAATATATGATAGCCCTAAGGTTAAAAACACAATAACATCAAGTAGCATCTTTACAGAAAATGCAGCAAAATGAAAAGCCATCAACATACTTTTTCACAAAGCTCAATATTTCATAGAGGGCAGTCAAAACCAAAAACACTGGATGACTGCTGGTGATTGTACATACAGTATGAGCTGAAGTAATAAGTTCTTATGATATTTAGGTTTTGTCAGTCCACAAAGAGACACAAATTTTAGATTTTATAAACGTAATTAACAAAAAATCTTAAAATTGCATTTATTCATTTTCGATTGTTAAGAATATGTCCTGTACTTATGTTTTTTTTTTTTTTATTCAAGAGAGGTATACTCAAGTCTGTTTTGTTTTTCCTTGTCCTTTTCTAAGAAGAAAATTCAAAAGCTATTTTTTTTTCCTGTAATGGGCTTTTTGATTTTTTTCTTTTTTGTTTTGTTTTAGTTATGTCATGTTAGGACTGGCATTTTCATAATGCCATTTGAACTGCAGTGAAATATGCTTTTTCTTCATTTTTGTACCTGGCTTTTTAATCAAGCTTTTAAATTATTGTAATATTGTTTATAGAAAACACAAACTTGTGGGTAAAATACTGCACACAATACATTTATGTGCTTCTTTTTGTCTGCAGGGCCCAGTCAGAGCATAACCCCTGGGTGATGCTGACCTCAGCTCTGCTGACCCGTGGCCAGGCCTCAGAGGGCACATTAGACTTGGGTCAGGAGTTGGTCTCCATGGTGAGGTCTCTTTACAAAACCAAACACAAGCTCCCTGTACAGGTAACTGGCAAAAATGATGCAGTACATTTTTTTTGTTTATGCTTTCTATTTTCCTATAGTTCCCCAGACTGACAGTATCAGCAGATAATGTTGAAGGAAATGGCATAACAATGTCGTATAGCAAAGTAATATGGAAATGCACTATATTGTCATATACACCTGTGTTGTGACCACTGCTTTTATAAGACCTTGCAGAAATAATCAATCTTTATTTGCATTAATTTAGCAATTTCAAGTTTCTATGTATTTTAGAAGGATTCCATATGTCATGTGAACATAAGGTAGTTCATAATTAAAAAGTGAAATGAATAGTATACTTCCAGCTAAGCTGTGGATTTCTGTAGCTCCTCCAGAGTTATCATACTATTTCTGTTTACAATTATGCACGTCTTTTGATCTGATCTTTCACATAAAATCCCATTAAAACCGATTAAAGTTTGTGGTTGTAGCATGAAGAATTGTGGAAACGTTCAAGGGTTGTACAATAACATAAAATATATAATTTTCAACTCTTCAAGATAAATCATTACATAATGTTTTTTTTTTGTTTGTTTTTTGTAAAATTATAAATCCAGTACCTGATCTCTTGAAATGCTTGTTACCCCTGCAACATCGTGAAGCGTAATGAATGTGGCTTCAGCACATTTTCAATGTCTTTTCTTTATCTCAGGGTTGCCCTGAGCTTGTTTAGATTCAGGCAAACTACGCTGCAACACCTGCATTTTTAGCCCGCATCTTAATACAAGAACCTAAAGCTATTAGATGTGCAATGTGTTAGCATCAGCTCTGTGGTTTTTGCAAAGCATATATTCACCAGAAGCCCTTGACATCTGACGTTCGCTAATGCTATTCATGCCCTGTTGAGCACTATGCAAGTATCAAGCCAATCATTCAGCCGGTCATTCTGTATGTCTAAGGCCAGCTGACTGTGATATTAGTTTAGCGCTAATGCTATTCAGTGTGAATAGGCTAGTGTCAGCCTGGCTGTCTGTTATTACCGTGGGAAGGAGGGGTGGGAGGTGCAGATGGAGGCCTTTTACTCTGTTCTGAACAGCTTTAATTTGAATCTGCTGAAATGAAACCGCCGAAGCATGAGGGAGTCAGATTGCATTGTGTTATCCATACATTACAGGATGTGACTGCAACAGGAGCCAGTGTCTGCTTGTGTGTAAACCTTTATTGCTGTACAGTATATGCACACTGATTAACCTTCACTCTTTCTCCTCTTTTCTCTCGCATCTTTTGTCTTCTTTTCCTCGCTTTTATGTTGCTGTTTTACCAAACTCATCTCGCACATCACTCTCTCTTTCTGTCCATTCATTCGTCCTCTTTCTCTCCTCCGTCAGTGTGTCCGACAAATGGCACACCTGCTGCTCCAAAACCAGCCGAGCCTCCAGCAGCCTGCACTGAAACTAATGGCTGAGAGCGGCGATGAGCAGCTGCTGCAGCTGACTTTGGATCAGATCAACGGCATGAGTGCAGTAAGTGTCACTGTAAAAATAAATAAACAAATCTGTAGCATCTCATGTTCAAGTTCAGACTAAGTTGGCTGCACTGCATAGAGAGTAGTTTTGAATGCATTTTTGATAAGTATTCAATTAATTATGCACTTTGAAAATGGCACTATTTTACAGCTTCACTAAACCCAAGATGGTGTTTCAGATTTTTTGGTTCCCTCAACCATCTGTCAGAGCCCAGATGTTTTTGGTTTGTAGCCTTATAAAAAATGCAGAAAAAATTCACATGCTGTGTTGAAATGGAGACTGAAAATGACAAAAGAATCCCAATTTCATTAGATAATACCTAAAATGAATTTGTCAGTTATCCCGTTAGTTACTCAATTAGTTTTTTGTACAACAATTATATTCTTTTGAAAAATTATCCAAAGGTTCTCTACAGTTAGATATGAGAATTATATTATGAGTCATTTTTCAATGATTTGGTCAATTTAATCCACATATTGGGTGCTATTATAAAATCCTGGCTAATTATAACCACTTGGGAAGCATTTTGTCAGATTTGTTTAATTTATTGTTGTACCAAAAAAAAAAAAAAACTATCAGGAAAAGTCATTGATCATTATCTTCGTCTTCTTCCTGTGTACTAAAAGCACTAAAGTTGTCTTTTTAAATCTCAGAATTGAATAGCCTCACACACACTTCCTCTATCTCTGAGACAGTTTTGCTTTTGGGTTTGTGCTGTCCTCTTCATCAGCATTTCAAAGCCTGTTGGTAAAAAGTCATATATTAGCCACATCGCAGTGCCATGCCAAAAGCATGTGAAAAAGATATAGCGGCTTACAGTCCAGAAATTATGGAATAGAGACTGAGAGGTTCACTTTGAAAGCACAGTCAATATAATTCCAAGATGAATGCTGTTTTTCTTTATTTGAAGGCTGAGCCTTTTGGACAGTCTTTATACACCACGGTTGTGCATCAGCAAAATAAAATATTGATTATTTCTTGCAGAAATAAAGTTGTTGCAAGGTTCCAGATGGGCAGATTTTTGCAGCTGGTTCAATGTTTGGGCTTCACCCTGTCAGCAGTGGCCTCAGATCCAGTTCGGTTTCACTTCTTGCAAGCACACAACTCTGACTAAGAAGCAGACAGTAGAAACATTTTCAGGCCTCATCCTGAGGAGTCAAAAACATAGCCTCTCTGTTCTCTTTTAAAGCATTCTTGGAATACATTCCAAAAAGATCAGTCTTAACATTCATATAAAGTCTTCATCCATTTGCCTATGTTTTACATTTTGAGAATCCATGCTCAGATAAGAATGTAATCTTTTAAGAACGTGTCGGCTGCTCTCCACAGTTCCTCCAATCAGATAAGCAGTTGTCATAAAGAAGGCCTCTTAGACTCTGTGGACCCTTGCTTTATTCCTACATCAGATAAGAGAACGCCTCAAAATTAACTGACTAAGCTTGTATTAAATGAAAAGATCAAGCTCCTATTTCGTTAGACCTGCTTTTACCCCACAGTGACATAAGACGAGAATTGAGGGACCTAGAGTGTGGGGAGTTTAAACACTCCCCACACTCTAGAAAAAATTTAGAAAAAAATCTGGTTTTAAAGTGGGAGTGAGAATAAGGACGGGCAACGGGAGGGAGGTGTTGAGATAAGCATATGTGTAATTAATTGTTAAGCTTAAGTCACACTTATTACCACTCATTGTTCTTGCGGAGTTGTTACGACTGACTCAAAGTCATAACAAAACGGGAGACCACGCAGTGGTTAAAGTTCATAACAAGAAAAATTTATTAACAAAAACAACAATGGATAGTGGATGTCAGTATCAGTGGTGCAATGCAAATGCTTGGATGTGATGTATGAGTGTATATGGAAGTGTTGAAGTGCAAAAACAAAGACAAACTCAAATGTGCAAAAGGAGGGGAGCTGAGGCCTGGCAACAAAACACCACAAGCGTCGAGTGGCAGAGCGGACGCCGAAGGCGACCGAGAAGGTGGAGACGGCCAGGTTTAAATGCTCTGTGCTCCAAATTAACCGGACCAGCAACACCTGCAAGGGGGAGGAGACAAAAGCAAAGACAAAGACAGACAAAAGCACCTGCAACCCAACCCATAAGGCCCAGGGACGTAACAGTAGTCATTATGTGGCTATTGGTTTTCTTTAACCAATAGCAGCACTAAGTGAGTGCCTGATTATCATGGATACAGTGGTGTTTGTTTCTGACTTGCAGCACACTGTTCTATGAAAAAGTGTGTGTGCCTGCATATTTTTGTTTATGCTATTGTGTCATACTTAAATGTTTCAAATTATTAAACAATTTTTTATATATGACAAACATCACCTGAGTTAATTGAAAAAGCAGTTTTTAAATGCTAGGTTTAAATGGAGGAAAAAATCACTATCCAAAACTAACTGGATGTATTTGAATTACCTGTCTCCAGAAAACCACAATGAGATCCTTTATCCCCAATGGAAGTAATGGAACAATGGTGAACCACCAAGAGCTCACCAAGAACTCATCCCAAAGGTCATAAAAAGACTGGTTTAATTTGCCTCAGCTTAAGGCTGTTTTTCAAAATTTTGCAATTTAGTCTCTTACTAAAGAGTCTGGACAAAAATGTCATCAAAGAAATTCAATGTTGTTTGTCTTCCATTTTCCAAAATTAAACATATTGATACCCTAGTAAAAATATTCTCTGGACTAATGAGACAACAGTTGACCGTTTGGTTCCCAATACATTGTAAGACAGACACAGCCTTTCAGAAAAACATTATTATCCTGCCCTTTCAACATAATTGTAATAGCATGGTTTTCTGGGGCAGCTTTGCTGCTTTAGGACATGATTTACTTATATGATGGAAACATCACCTTGAGCCAGAGGAGCACCAGCCAGTTTGAATGCCTAAAAATAATCAAAAATCAATAATCAAAAAATAAATTAGACTGGTGTTGTGTAGTAGAAGTCTAGTTTTATCTATGAATAGCTTTAAGTAATTGCTTAGGGAAATTATTAATAAAACTATTAATTTAGATCAAAGTATCTAGTTAAGTGAAACTGTCTAATTTCTAGTTGTTGCAAATGCTGATGGTGCAGGTTTACTAGACAGTTACTTTTTCAGGTTGGTTTGATGAGCTTTCTTCCTTTTTTATTAAATGAAGTAATCGGTTCAAAACTACATTATATGTTTATACACGTAATCTTTGTCTGATAATTTTTTTAATGGTCTGAAACATGACATAAATGCAACATCAGAACCAATCTGTAAGGAAAGTATTGCTTTCTACCATCATTGCATGTGTTTATTCCAGTGTTTTCTATACATGGTAGAAAAAATATTTCTCAATGTTCCTTTGTAAATAAAGATTTTAAAAAGTATCATAAATGAAGGGTAAGAGCAAATCTGAATGTATCAGGCAGATTTATTTACCTAGTTTGGTGCCAGGTAGCTCATTGCCCAAAATGTAATTACACAGGTTTTCCTGGCAGAAGGAGAGTGTAGAAAACAGCAGATTCTCCATTTGGATAAATGTGCTTATGGCAAAAAAAAAAAAGTAGTTTGATAAAAGTATGCCAACCTTGGTTATTTTCAATTTGCTGAAGAAAATCTTAGGAAGGTGGAACTCCAAGTGATAAAGCAATAGCTGCAGAACCAAACAATTTTTTTGGCATCAAGACAAGACCCTGAGTTTAGGTACACTGACTTATCGCAGGTTCTGATTCAAATTTAATTCAAAATTCAAAAATGCTTTTATTCCTAAAGGAAATTCAATGTTGCTGTAACTCATATTATTCAAGGTTCTTAAAAGAGTCGTTCCAGATGCTGATTACTATGGGTAAGAAGGATCTCCTGTTGCAGTATGTCTTATAGTGAATTTGAAGAACCCTCCAACTGAGATCAGGCTGCTTTTCTCTGCAACAATGTAACTGTAGACTTCACATCTGTTGTTGGCAACAGCTGAGGTTGGAATAAAAGCGGTTTCCAAAACAATACTAGTGGAAACTCTTGGTAAATAATATGAATGGTAACTTACTGCCAAGAGTTCAATGACTGGACTACAGAGAAGACACTGCACAGCAACATGTCCTGGATGATAACATCTGTTGCTACTAGCAATGCTATTCCACCTCTTTTCTTTTTCCTGCTACTCTTTAATTTTTTTTTTTTTTTTTGCTCATGTAGTCAGAAAGCCTGACAGAAAGATGTTAGAGTAGAAGATATAATCTTGTAGCCATGTCTCCATAAGACACTTTATACTACATTCTATATCCTCTTGCTGAGTTTGTGTCAGGGCCCATGTTGCCCATTATGATTGATGGAAGTGATGATGTGAACTTCCTCTTCCTCTCTCTGCCTTTACCTTAGTTTAAATAACAGATTTTTAGTGGTATGTTATTTAGACCCATGAGCAGAGGCAATAGTTCTGATAAGGAGTTGTGAAGTTTTTCAAGTTGTGAGCTGTTCTCTAGTGATTGCTTTGGATAGATTAAACTTTCCTATACAGAGAACTTGCCTGAGTGAAGGCAGTTTTTGACTGCAAATAGATATGGAGTGTAACAGTTTCACCATTCAGACTAAAATTGTAAGTTGAATTTCTTGTAGTAATCTGCTGTTTTCTTAGGCCCCTCTCCAAAAGCTAGCTCCCATTTTTTGTCATCATGTCTGTTCTGAAGACGAGGCTTATAACTTTTTCATAGTAGTTAGTGACTTGAGTTTTCCCCAGCCATCCCCGCAGTTATGTTTCTAAAGGCCCTAACTACTGGAGGATGTACTGACCACTTTTCCGCTCTCCTTTTTTGTTCTTCAGCTCTTCTTTCAACCATTCTTCAAATTTTATTTTACCATCTCTCACTTTTATTTTTCCTTGCCAAAGGAAGATCTCCCAGTTCAGTGTGTCCATTTGAGTTCAGTGACTTTAATTAGCTGAGGTTATACAAAAACATAACCTTTTAACATTTTTATTATAATTTGGATTAAATTGGGTAACTGTAACTGTATCTGAATTGAAAAGTATAAATGGATTGATTTGAATTTGACAAAATTGAATACTGTATAACTGGAGATTGATGAGAATTGTTTGTCTTGTAAAATATCTTTATATGACAGTGGTTGTAAATTGGTGCTACATAATTAGACTTAACTAAATTGAATGGCTCTGGGTTGCTCATAGCTTTACTGCTAATTATTAAGCTATCAAAAACATTTGTGAGATAAATGATGTGATGATGATAAAAAGCTGTTTGTGATTTTCCTTGTATTTTGTATCTTATCTGACTTGTTTACTTGCCCTTTTTTCATTTTTATTTTGCCATAGTTCAAGCTCACAGGGGAGGACACTACTCTGGGGTCTTTTATCAGATCTACAAATAGCCCCAGCTTGTCAACGGCCACTGTGCAGCAGCCATTAGCAGATCAGTATCTCAGAATCAGACGTGACTGATTTTTGGCTCAGTCTGGTCAGTTAGAAATATAGCAAGAGGCTCTACCACAGATGCTTAACTGTTAATCGACCATTTTTACCTTTAGGTTAGTTCAAGTGTTTCATTAAGGATTGCTCTTTTGCAAAATTTGTTTCACTTCGTCATACCAGTCAGAGTCACAACATGAAAGGTTTCCTAAATGTCAGTCATAATTTATTATGACATTAACAAGCCTGAAGTTGTGTCTGGCTGCAGTGCACAATGGATTTATCAACACAGCACTTGTCCTTAACTGCATGAAAACCGCATGCAGTTGGGAGTGACTGGCAGCCTTTATCTTCAAGCACGTTTTTTCCTGCCTCTGTTCAGTGTCTGATGTCAGCAGTTACAATTTCCCTCACAATTAATTTTTAGAATGCTGATATGTTCCTCAGATTATGATTAAATAACATTTTTATGAAAATTATTTTTTAATTATAATGGTGTTTCAGAAAAGTGGCTTGGAATGTGTGTAAATTTAGCTTTGGGTTTACAATACCTGTGATGGTGCTGTATAATGGGTAAATAGCTTTGCTGTGCCATGTAAGGGGACGACAAAGTAGGTGCTCAAGAACTTAGGAAGGGAAGAGAGGAGTGGGATTATGACATGATGTTTTCTAAAGGGAGACAAAGAAGTAGTAGAGCAAGTAATGAGAATTGGAGTGGATTCTTAATGCAGAAAAATGCGGTGTTCTCCATTATTTCTCGTTTGGCAGCAAAAGCTTTCACAGCTTTCAGAGCAGTGTGGCATAGTGTCTTATTTTCTGCTCTCCCTCCCCTGCTCATTTTAGAGATGATGTATAGCTGTGGAAGAGAAAAGTAGAGCTCCTGAAGAGGAAACAAGTCTAGCCTAATGAGAAACTAATCTATAGGTTTGATGAGAGCCATCCTGCTAGTGTGAAGGAGCTCCAGCATTATATGACACTTAGACTAATGTTCTATTTCCAGTTCCCTTCTTCGTCTACCATTACATTTAGTTTGGTATTGCTTAAGCTGGTCATTTTTGTATTGTAGTGATGGAGTTTACAATAACAGTAACAAATTCCCCAGCCTTACAGTCTAAAAATAGCCAGAGTCTATCAAAAAAATATAAATAAATAAAATAAAACAAAGCCAGACCTGCCTTAAAAGGTAATTCTTATGCCACCTTACCTTGGTAAACTTAGCTAGTCTGATAAACAGTAGAAGACTGAATCAACGAGCCCTCTTAATAGTGTAGGTACTGTTTAGTTCAAACTTTAGTGTTCTGGCTAGATAGGTTGTGAAATTTGTTTGCGAATTTAGATTTTTGATCAAATTTTGAGTTGCTGTTTTTGAATGTTAGATTTTCCTAAAAATGTCACATTGTTTTTTTTTTTTTTCTTGCCAAATGTGTTTTCAATTCAAAAATCTGATTTTACATGAGTCTAAACCAGTGTTTCTCAAACTTCTTCTGGTGGAGGTCCTCTTAACCCATTTAACAAACACTCACGGACCACCTAAATTGAAATTGCCCCGCAATAACACAATATGTAATATATAATACACAACCTCAATTGAAGATACTAGTCTCTTACAAGAGTAATTTGTTACATTACTCTTGTAACAATTAATTTGTGTTACAGGAGTAATGTGGACTTTTAATTATTCTCTTGGTCTTTTTTTAAGCTGCTAGTATTCATTTTCTGGGTATATATTCCAGTTGAATATTTTAACAGTGCCTCTGCAGTGAATGCATTTAGGATGAAGAGTGAGGCTGCCAGTAAAACCTGACACACCACCATGATGACTAAGGCTGCTAGAGTTCAACAATTCCCTCAAATTCAATAGAGAAACTCGGCAGCATGAAGATAAACACATCATTTAATCTACTGCAACAAGAATGCTCCCTGGGCCTACTTATGTTTCCATCACTGACTGGCCAGTTGTGACTTAGGGAACGGTCAATTCACAACTTAATTGCTTCTTCTCCTCCCTTGTCTGCTCCTGTTTTGCTTTTCTCACTTGCTTTTTAATGTGCATCTCATGTCAGACATTGTTGTCAAGCTAACAAAAAGGTCTGTCCAAAGAACCAGAAAGTCTGTTCTCCTCCTGCTTTCTGAAGTAAAGACAACAGACTTGTGCTTGCATGTGTTTGACTGAGTGATTATGTGTCTAATTGCTTGCTTAAATGGGCTTATTTACAGCTTTGGTCCCATATTGGACCTATTAAGCTAGTTCTGTTTGCTTACGACTCAATGGGTTGATCCCTGAATGTGTGTGCTTGTGTTTGTTCAGCTGCGTCACAACCTGCTTATTTTTATTTTTTCGGGGGGCTTTGCAACCTCTTCTTCTGTCACTTTTAATCACGTTTTGCTGTAAGCAACATGGTGTTTGCGTGCGTGTGTGTGTGTATGTGTATGTGCACGCTTCAGTTTGATGTACCGCTAAAGCCCAGGGACAGGCAGAGTGAAGGGAAGCAGAGCCTGAGGAGGGACAGAAAAGGATGAGAGGAGGAGAAAAGGAGATGGTTGTGTGTTGTTTGGCATTCCAAAGGAGCTTTATGATTTAAATGATAAAAGAAGGCTTGGCCATGCATAATGTATTAAGCATTGTACGTGTTTGGTACTCCCAATTAAGCTCTCAGCTGGATTTAGCTCAAGGAGGTAGAGAGCCAACCAAGACGTATACAGGAAATGAGTGTCGCACTGAGCGCGAATTGAAAACAGGCATGCAAAAAACTGACCAGGCAAAACAGGTCCTATTTAGAGGTTTTTGAAAATAAACAGGAGAGACAACCTTGGCTGTCTGATGAGAAGTGGTGGCTAGAGATGAGAAGCTGAAAACGAGCGATTGGGAGGGGGATTGGTCGTCTGATAGCTGTAGTTTCATGTGCCAGTTGTCTTGTCACGCTGATTGTTTGTTCACTCAAAGTGAACACCAACTGTGAGTATAAGCAAATTCGCAGGAGTTAGAAGATGCTTCTTGTTTTCCAACTCTTTGAAGATACACGCTGCGTGCTATTGGAGGCCCTTGAGGAGATTTGGAAGGTCTTTTGACCTGCCAAGCACACCTGTGCACCAAACATGTACAGCTCAGGGCAGGTTTTCATGTTCTCAAGATTGTTGACCCCTGACAAGGAAAGAAGGGCATGATGGATCTATTCCCTTCTCAATTAGATTTAGTCTATATTGATTTGTTCATCAAGCGCAGAGCAGAAAAGACATCTGTGGAAAAACACAAAAAGACCAGAAAACCCTCTTCAGGAAACTACAGAGTAGTAGCTGTAGTTTCAAGTTAAAGAGTGATGTAACAGTCTGATATCTATCCTTTAGATATCAGAGCTCAACAGGATGGTTAAGTCCAACATTCCTGATATAAAGGACTCTGTGAATATTGTACGACTGAATCTCACTTTCTGACATTATGAAAGTGGCCTGTTGGTACTTAATTTCAAGTCACTAAGGGTTGGGATTAAAATAGTTCTTTATAAAATGTAAAACTCCATTAGGAAGCTACTTACCAAGTGATTCTGTCATTCCTTTTACATAAACCAGAATTACTTCTCTGAAAAAACTCTGAAAAAGTATGGAATTTGATTTCAGGTCTTAAGTTTAAAAAAATTATATATATATATATATATACACACACTGTATGTTTGTGTAAACATTTCTTATTCCACACAACATTCTCTATCCCATTTACTAAAAGTAAATGGGATGCTTTTATTCTTTATGTCTTATTCTCGTCTCCTTTGCCTCCTTGTCCTATGGACTAAGACTTCAGGAAATTGTCTGTACAAGTATACAAACATTGCACGAAAAAAAATTATAATAATTTGTGTCATGCAGTATGTTTTGTAACTGTTTAAGATTGCAATGATGGCAAATTGCTATTCTTCAAGTTTAGTAAGAAAGATGAGCAGCTATTTTAAATGAAATATTGAAGACACAGCTAACTAGACAAAATAATAACGGTAACAAGAAATATTTATAAAAAGAACCTATTTCTTTACATTATTTGCTTGGACTAATTGCAACCTTTCAGTTAAAAGAGGCCTCAGGGGAAAAAAACTAATTGGTGTTTGCAGTGCCAGATACCCATGGTACTTTGCTTTCCCCTTACATAACAAAGGAAATGTGTTTGCTTATTTTCTGTGAGAAAAAGCTCATCACAGGATAGTGAATGCACATACATCTGAAGACATTAATATTAAACCAACAAAATGTCTAGCTGTAGAGCAAACCTAAATTTAGACTTGTAGAAATTTTTTAACATAACACTTCAAATTTTTTTATAACTATCCTAATTTATCCCTTCAGTTAATTTTTTTTATTTAATTCAATTTTTAAACTTAAAGTTTGAAAATAAATCGCACTTAGCCTCACACATTAATGTAACACGCTTTAAAAAAAGGGAAAACTTCATTTGAATCTAAATAATACATTTTCTCCATTTTTGTCACATGTAGATTTAAATGTGTAACAGACTGTGCTTCAATGCGCACAAAATGCGTGTTAATTGAGGCACTTTAAAAAAAAAAAAAACAGGTTGGATTTCTTTGAACTCCAACCAGGTCAGGTTTGAGGAATCTTAAGATGGATAAGGTGTAGAAAATCACACATGTACATGAAATATCTGTGCAAAGGCATGCATAATAATAGAGATGGCTTTGGTACTGCTGGAGGACATCGCCAACAGAAGGACTCAGAGGTATCGCGTGTTCAGAGATCAGACTGATTTGCTGCCACACGATGATGAGTAGCTTGTTAGCCTCTTCCATGGAAATCATTCTGGAGCTCTGTGTGGAACTGTCCACAGCGTTACACTATAGAAAACTGAAAGGAGCTGTGTGTTACCGGTTCTGGTTCAATTTCTCATTATACTGGGATTCTTTGCAAACGAGCGTTTCAACAGGAATTGGCTGACAGGCCAGGAATGTCACAGTCCTTCCTCAGCCATGGGAGCCATGCCAGCTATTTGGGACGGCCTCATGTCTATGTTGTTCAGATACATAAGGTTCCCCTACACTGCAGCTGAATAGGCAGAAATTAAATTGCAGTTTGCAGCAAGGAGCCAATTTCCTTGATCAAAGCTGTTGATTCCACTGATGTTGCTAAAACTTGAATTAATGCCTCTTCTGAAAATAAACCAGATCAATCCTGTTAATTTACAACTTATATATGATGGTCAAATGTACCAGACAAATAGTTTACCTGCTTCAACATATGATTCCTTCATATGGAGGAATAATTGATTTCCCCCACTTACTCCAAAGAACTCTCTCAGTTTGTCTGTTCAGACAAGCATTTTCACTTGTATTGATCAACACTAGGTTTTCTCTTTTATTTTAAATAATTAAAGATGCTCCACATGGCTGCTGCTGCTGCTGTTATATTTTTTTTCATAGAGTTCTTAGAAATACAATTTGACTAAAATTGGTGCTGGCAGGTTCAAAGCTTAGTAGAAACCAAAGATCAGAAATCTGCCAAAATAATTCTGATCGCTGCATCTCTAATTTACACTAAACAACCCTGCCTCCACAAAATATCTACCGTCCTGTACATTACCGACACACGGCATCTCAATTATGTGACTACCTTCCCCGATTGCCGACACAGAGGATTATTAGCACTAGGTCATTTTCAACCTTTCAGCCTCTGTAATTTCATACATGAAACCAATAGACAGAAAAGCCTGGGAGGCCACATGCAAGAGGTGATGTGTGAAAAGGGCAAAAGTTCACTCAAAGAAAAAAAGCCATTGTTGTGGAAGGTCAGGTGAAATTAACTGGCAGTCATATTTTTTTGTTTCCGGTGCATTAAAGTCTGAGTGTAAATGGACCACTGGTGTCAGGAAATTGCCACCCTGACTTGAATAAAATCACACAGGCTTATTTTTTCAAATTATTGTTTCGAGCTACATAATAGCAAAATAATTGTCCAATTAGGCACTTTGTTTGTGCTCTAGTGCATCTTTTCTTATATTTGAACAAAGTAAAAGTATGTTAGTTATAGTTTGTTGAAGGTAAATTAAATGTTTTTCATCTTACCAAAGAGTTTGTATTCACAATGCTATTTTGCAGGGGTTGAGCTGCAGTCTTGTTTAAATTATAAATGTTTTCGAGTAAGTTCATAGTGAATGTTGGCGTCATTCCCTCAAATAATTCCACAAATATTTCGACATCAAAGGTAGCAAAAAGTAGATTGAGTTATTCCACAAATAGGAGGCAGTGATCCTAATAACTTAAAAAGAAAAACATTAGAGTGCAGCTGGAATGTTCACAAATATTTTTAAAAAGACGTGTTGTAATAATTCTTGCAACAAAATGCTGAACGGTTCAAGCTTTTCTGTCATAGAAAAACTGCATCATAATATTCTGAGTACAGCCTTCAAGGTGAAATGTTTTTTACTTCTCTGTTGGTTCCTCTATATAGGATTTAGCTGTAGCATATTGGGGCAAAGTGAACCTTGTCTTTACCCTCAGCAGTCTGATGCTGCATAGTTATCCAGGAGGTGAGAATGCTGGATTAACACTCGTGCCTGAAATGTGACAGAGCTTTTCATGCTGCTAGCAGGACACAAAGTTATCTGTGCTGCTCTAATATCAAGATTCCACTCCAGCCCTCCATTTCTCACATGCTTCTTCACATCTATTTTCAGCTCAGCTGTCAATCCGGCTGGCTCTAAGAGTCAAATCGGCTGTCTCTCTTGACACCGTCAAACTGTAATAGCCTGGGAGGTATAGGGGTGTGTGGGTGTGTGTGTATGTGTGTGTTATATTGTTTGAAGCCCCTACTTGCTTTCTGCTTGCTTTCTGCTCTGCAGGTCTGTTGAGCTCTTCCATAATAAACAAAAGTAGGAGAAAGACAGAATTTTATTAGTATTTATTTCTCTGCATTGGTCACAGTTTCCTCTGACCAATGCATACTTCCACTCCTCTCTTCCATTCCAAATATTTATGTTTTTTGCAGCCAATGCTGATTGTATGTGATAATTCTCCTGTTTGCTGGAACTCTAATTTGTTCCCTTCCCAGCCCTGCAGGTGTAATGTCTCAAACACCGGCAGCCCTGGCACCCTCATCTCTCCTCACTGATGGCTAACGTTGAGTCACCTTACAGTCAGCTACATAAAACAGAAGCTGCAGTGCCTCTGGTTTATGTATAGGTCAGCAGCAGGTTAGCTTCATAATTTGGGCCGCCGTCTGCTCAGACTGCTTCTTGAATGTTTGCATGCATACACTTTACGTTGCAGAACAGTGAAATGTGTGTTTTATTTAGGTTTTTAATTTTTGAGGTTTGATTTATTAACAGTTGGAAAATTCAACTGTTAATTACTAAATGTAATTAACGGCAAAGCTTGAAGCTTTAAATTGCAAAGTAAGTCAGTCTTTCAACCTTTTTTAGAATGGGCGCCAAGGTGATGAATCATAAACACACTCATGTCCCGAAATGTGGGTGAATTTTGCACTTCTTTGAAACTGCTGCCAACTGGAGACAGGTGCATTTATTGACTTTTCATAAACAATAACCCCAACTTTACTTCTAATTGTCGTCTTTCAAATAAGTGGATTATCTTGCAATCTGTTGGTTTTCATGATCTTAACAGCAGTTAAAGTTTTTAACAGCTTGAGGCAGAAAGTTGTTTGGTTCTGATTTGAGGCTGTGACACAGTTTGCCTGATGGCAGGCAGTTCAGAAAGTTAACGGAAAAGAGATTAAGTCTCTGAAACAGAGGGTAGAGACTCTAGTGACCCTTCCAGCTCCCCTCACTGTTTTCCGCAGGTCTGCCATATTGTAGCTAGGTCGACACAATGTAGAAAATTGTGGGGACATTAGTATAGAGAAAAGCTTGTTTCAGTTTTATCAGAAAGTTTTGTCTCTGCAGCTCTAATCTTTATACATTTTGTAAAAATAATTACTTTTCCAGATAGTCATAAAAGGTTTTGAAAAAGGTCAACATACAGAGCATCTTCATATATGTCTCGACATATTTGGAGATGGGGGGACTCTGTTGAGGCAGCAAAATGAAAAAGGTTTGATCCAAAGTGTGAAAGTCTTTTTGAGAAGATTCACTTTGGCTCTGGTGTGGAGCTCCTGGACACTTAAAAATGTATGCGCCAGCTACTTTAAGTGCATGTCTTCCCTACTGCTCTTTGGCTCATCCCCTTTTATCTTTATCATAGGTTTCCCACACTGCCACTTCTTTCATGTCTTTCATTCTCTTAATTGTCATTATGTTGAAATGACCTCGTAGTCCATCTCTGTTCCCCCGCCCCGGCTTGTCATGATTCATCCGGTTATTTCTCTCAATGGAAGGCCTAGAAATTAAATTATTACTCATGCATGACATAAAGAACTATATCTCCATAAGCGTTATCCGTCAACTCTGTCTTCCCTCGGTCCCAAAGTAACCATGCACTTTTCGTCTACTTGAACTGAAAATGCAGACAAACCCTGCATACTAATGCTCCTTCGGTGATCTTCTAACACAGCAGCAAAACTTGATCAGTATTTCCACCGGGGCTTTATGTCATCATCAATGACAGCAGCTAAATGTTTGTGAAGTCTCTTGTGAAATGCTCAGATCCCATCATGCCACCCTTTTAAAACTCTCATGTGTTTTTTTTTTTTTTTAAAGGATGAACTGTCCTCAAAGCGAGAGGTAGAAAAAAAAAAGGGAAAAGTGGCTCACACAGAGATGAGAGATTTTAGAGGTGAAAGAGTGTGGGGGGCAGAAACTCATCCGGCTTTGCTCACCATCTCCACAAAAACAGGATAAGACATGGGGCCAACATTTATAATTGATCTGCTTCAGCTCCAAAAATACCTGGACAAGGACTTGCTGTTGTCTCCGCGCACGCGTGTAAAGTTGGGCAAAGCGAATTCAAGCTTAATAATGGAGAGAACAAACAGGTGAGAGGTCGCAGAGGAGAAGGGCTGACTCACAGTGAGAGGCAGAGAGACGGCCTCTCAACCCTCGGCACTCAGCCTTGATTTTTCATGCCCTGTACACCACTCACTGCAGCATTTAGTGGGTGGAATTTGCATGTAATTGACTGATGTAAGGAGGTAGATGATGTGATTAAAATGTTACATAGAGGTCTGTTTGTGTGTTTACAATTATCCTTTTGGGGGCTTGTACTGTTCCTCTTGAAAACACAAGTGACTGCAGAGACTGAAGAGAAGTGTGTGCATGCATGTGCGTGTGTTTGAAGGCTCATCCCAAGGGGAGAGGTGGTCAGCGTCAGGGTCAATATAAGATGTGATGTGACACTGTGACCCCATCAGGTTTCATCAAGCATGGGACAATGTAATCACTCACAACTCTCACATTCTGCTGCTGATGCAGAAATGTTCTCTGTTTCACCAGCAACTTTTTTATTTTTTTACAGTACCTTCCAGAAGTATCCATACAGTTGAACTGTATAAAATTTCAAGGTCAAGTGTATTTATTAAACATTTTCAACTACTCACACCAGACAACGTGTCTTATGATCTAAGAGAACTTTAGAACCTGTACACCACTTACTGTGACAGACCAACGTAATACAACACATGAGTGGAAGAACAGTTTTTTCTGCAAATAAAAATCTATAAAGTGTGGTGCATAATTATATTCCTTCCATCTAAATAAATAGTTTTTAGAATCACTTGTACTGTAGCTGCAAATCGTTTGAGCTCAGTCAGATTGAATGGAGTATGCCTAGCTTCTGGCCAATAAACAGAAGATGGATACAGAACAAGTCCTGATTTTTGATATTATTTAAATTTCTTTTAAAACCATGTTTAAGCTGTCATGTTTTAAACGTATGAGTTTAAAACTGCTATTTTTCTTATAAATGTTCTCAGTTTTACTTTCTAGTTTTATGGCCATGTCTTTGTTGGTTTGCAGATGTACCATGTGCAATCTCTTTTCAGATGATGGATTGAACAGTGCTCAGTGAAATGTTCAAAGCTTGGGATATTGTTTTACAACCAAACCTTGCTCTTCTCACAGCTTTCTTCCTCATCCTCACTGTGTCCCTGGGTCTTTCTGATGCTGTTGGTTATTATTGTTCTCCAAGGACATTTTCACATGTAAAGTTCATTTACTGTGGTCCAAATTAATTGTTGAGTTTAACTTCTAAGTTTTTCTGTTGGTTTGCTTTCTTTTCACACAGACATCAGTCATAAGACAGCAGTCACTCTATTTATTGATCGGAGGGGCCGAGGCAGGACCACCAAATGTAAATACAGGAAGCGGATGTTGTGCCCTTGACTTTAAGAGAACCTCCTCAAAGTAGCATTAGGCTTTATGTTCTATGGAAAGGCATGCAGCCTTTATTAGTTTGTTTACTCTATCGAATCTATCATTGCGATCCATATCTGGCTCCTGGAAGGCCCTTGGCTCAGACTTGCAGCGTACATCCTGCAGCTCGGTTGAACTGAGGTCAGAACAGGTTCCTACCATAAACAAACACCTTTAGAGTTTATTTAAAACCATGCCAAGGCCAATTCCTCTAAACGGTCCCAATAGGGTTGTTTTGGGCCACACTGTGTGATTGCTGTATTTAGTTCTTCACAAACGAACCACAGGACATCTGTACTTATATTGACACTTTTTACTAATTATGTAATTTCTGAGGACAATTTGTTGTAGTAGATTAAAGATTCACAGACTAGTACTTGTCTTGGTTTAACACATAAATAAATACCAATAAGATACATTAACACTTGACTATATTTTTAAAAAATCCATGCATTCAGCTCCCACAAGTAAAGTAATGGGGGCTGAATGCATCTTTTTAATATAATCTTTGTGTCACTTAGCTTTTATCACATGTATGTTTACACTTGTCCGACCCTGTCTTTTTTCCCTGCAGGAGACTGCCTCCTCCTGCGACACAGAGCTGCTTTCGTTGCTCCTGGACGCGGGCCTCTTGGTGGGCTGCGTCTCCTCAGCCTTGTACCCCCTGCTCAGCTCCCACATGCTGTCCCACCAGCAGGAGGGAGGCTGGGACGTGGAAAAAGCTGCTGCGGACCTGATGGCGATGGGCCATGGGCCAGAGGCAGGGTCCCTACTGCTTTCTCACAGAGGAATTCACAGGGCCCAGTTCACCTTCAACTCTGCTTTGTCCGTGCTCAAGAAGTGGCTGTGAGGAAGATGCCACGCAGTGGGAGGAAGAGGATGTTTTTGACCACTAAGGTAGATATAGACAGAGAGTGTAGAAGTACTAGCAAGCCATATATCTGTATTTAGTTCTCTAATTTGGTTGAGAGATCATCAATAGAAAACTTTCAGCAGCATGAGAGGTGATTGCTTTAATATTGAAACATTGGTTCAACTAGAAATGCACACAGAAATATACAACCCCATTCTCAGCTGTCATTCAGTCACGACTGAGCGTTCAGATGGAGGGACTAATCAGAAACCGCACAAGCTCCTCACATTTCTACGTGCGTAACGTCTCCTATTGTGTGATAAAGTAATTGAGCGGTAGCTGGGAGCGGTGGGTGGATATTAGCCTATTGTTCCATGACAGGTTTGCCTCTTTAACGTCACGCCGTTAAACACCCTGCCTCTGCTCTGTTGTTTTCTCCCTAATAATAACTAATTAATTTCCTCTAAACAAATTAGCCCCACTGCTACCCCATGTTGTGTGTGTGCGTGTGTGCTTTTAGGAATAAACATGTATGTGGGTGTATGACAATGCTGTCAGCATGATTTGTTCCAGCTAAATCAATACAAGATGATTGTGGTTTTCATGCCATCCCACTTATCAGATCTGAAATAAAGGAACATGTAATGATAATGAGGCATTGTGTTTTCATTTTGTGCATCTGTTTCTTTGTGGAAAAGAAAATTCTGTACACATCCACAGATCACTAGGAGGTCTCAGCTTTGTTGAAGAAAATATCTTTCTTAACCTTTTCCCAACTTCACTTTTCTCTCAAATGGAAGGTTATTGCAAAACTGTTACTCTTCCCAAATGAATACATTCAAAACATTTGCATCATAATTGCAATAATTTCACATTGTTCTGGGGATAATAACAATCCTCTGACCAAACAATGATGATGTATTTATAATGGCCCTTGAATGCACTTTATGTTGTGTGGCACAATTAGTTTAAAGCAGTTTGGTGAAGTGTTTACACTGGTCAGCTCTTACGATGTTGTGGGGGAAGCAGCCAGGTATTGTTCGCCGGGGAAACTGATTTCGTCCGCAGCGTTCAAATCTTTTCTTTTACTCAACATGGATAATTTCTCAAAGGGAAAAAAAAAGTCTTTTATGTAAGGCTAATTGCAAAGCAAAGTAAATTACACCAAAATGTTTAACTTGTCAAATCGGCGGAGGTGTACTTTTTTTAAAGCCTGTTCCTAACAAGCACAGGCGGGTAGCTTTGTCCATTGTGTTCACAAAATGAAAGAATAAGCCGCTTAATCAAAGAAAAACTTTTGCAGTTTGGGAGTGAGGAGTATTTTTACATGTTTATGATTTGATTCCTCTTCCCTGCCTCTTTGTCTGCAGCATTTCTACTTGAGCTTTACAAATATTTGCCTCCAAATAAATTTCTTGTCATTCTGTTTCAGATAATGCTCACAAAGTGAATACAAAAATAATCACTTTTCAAATGAGGATTGCATTTATAAAAGAAAAAGTGATCTAAACCAACCTGGCTTTATGTGGAAAAATATTTGCCTCCTACTTTATTGGACCTGATGACTTTGTAACATCAAGAATTCACTTCAATAGAGTACATATGATGTCTGATGTGAAGACATTGAAAAACAGATGAAAAGTGCTACAAACTAATTTCTAAGACTTTGGAACACAAGTGAACAGTGAGACTTGAAATAATGGTGAAGCGTTCCATCAAAATTGCTCCAAGCAAGGGTGCATTGACTACTGAAAGCACTGCAGTTCTGATTTCAATCAGCTATGGTCAAGAGTTCATGTTTCATAGGAAAGTGATTGAACACAGAGGTGTTCCAAAAAAACATATTGATGATCCCAAAAGCTGGACTTTTTGGAAGGTGTGGGATACAGTACATCTGCCGGTATCTTGTTTCAGAAAAACAAGATGCTAGCATGGTCCAACAAGGTGGTGTGTGATGGCCCAGGTCTGCTGTATTGCATCATCACCGAGAAGACTTGACATAACTGACTTAAATCAACTTGTGACATCGGTGTTGGGAACATTTGGATTATGGGGCTATTACTTCTTCACTGAGGGATGGATTGGTTTGTATAAACAGTCATCATTTGGAAACTTCATTTTGATTATTCAGTGTTATCTCTGTCTAATCTTAACATTTGTTTGACGATCTGGAACATTTAAGTATGACAAAAAGGAAAAAAAAAAACACTGAAACATTTTGTAAGTGGGTAAAAGCCATCTCACAATGCTGAACAAGAAGCTCAAAATGCAGATTATCTCCATTCAAATATTTATCGTCTAAACCGCTGGTGTCCACCTCCACACATCAAGTTCCAGTGTCCTGCGTGCTTTAGATGTTTCACTGATTAAATTGATGTTATCTTCCCAGCATGTCATCGAGCTGTGCACAGGCCTACTAATGAGCCTTTATTTGCTTCAGGTGTGCTGAAGCACAGGAAGATCTAAAACATGCAAGAACCGGCTTGTCTGAACTTGCATTGAACACAATTGGAAGCGATCATATGTAGTCCATAAATTATTTTCCACCTAGTTATCAATAATTTACAACCTATGCACACTTTGATACAGTAAACCTTTGTTGCACAGCTCTGTTGACCAATCAGAGCCCTTGCTTACAACATGTGAAATAACACAGCAGTGACAACTTGAAGTTGATTACTCGTGCACATTCTGCCTGACTAGGTAAGTGTGATGTGTGAAATGCACCTTAGACTCCCTTTACTCCCTTTCAGTGGGGATACACCATGTTAATGCAATGTGTTAACTGTTGAAATAATCGCTCATTGTTCCAGTGACAGTAAAACAAAGATGGTCTTTTAAAGCTGCAGTAGGTAATATTTAGAAAAATACATATTTTACATAAAACAGTCACTATGTTCTGACAGTATAAATGAGAGATAATTTGTTGTCCAGTGGTCCTACTGCCGTTTGCAGAAATATTCTGCTTGCTGTCAGAAACAACCTACAGAGCTCATGCAAGATCTTTGACAGCTTGTCGCCACCTGCTGCTGACACATCTCCAACAGTGTTTTTAAAGATACACTTTTTATAGATGGATACTGTTTTTATAGATGGATAATTGAGCATACGGCACAGTCCAGAAAGGCGATGCGTTGGACGCAAATTTCCAAGATGCGGAGGAGAAACCCAACTATCTGCAATGTTTACTGGTGGCGCTAGTAAACATTGCACTTCACTTTACGTGCTGTAAAGTGAGGCGCAGTTGCAAGCAAAGATTTCAATTGACATATACTGACCCTATTCTGCCGTGGCTGGGGGAATAACTTGCTCGTTACAGAACTTCTGGTAAAACAACGGAAAAAGAAACTCCATCGTTTCCTGAATTTTTGCTCCTACTGCGAACAGAAGAAAATCATGAAGCTGCGAAAACCATCCACACGACCCAGAGCAACAACTTGTGCAATATGTTTCTACTGACTGAGCCAAAGGAGACTCCTCAACCTTCTGAAGGTATATCACCAGTTCTTTTTAAGAACCGCAACAACGGATGAAG
This sequence comes from Girardinus metallicus, assembly GCA_903067095.1. Taxonomy (NCBI): domain Eukaryota; kingdom Metazoa; phylum Chordata; class Actinopteri; order Cyprinodontiformes; family Poeciliidae; genus Girardinus; species Girardinus metallicus. Next base: position 29,765 of record CAEGAE010021832.1, on the reverse strand, counting down.
GAAACGTTGACTGATTCATGAATAACACCAACCTCTCTTGAGTGTTGTTGGACAAATTGAACTTATTTTTAGTACTTATTATTTGTTCTAATGGGAAAAATAAATATTTCAAATGTCAGAAATCCCCTCCACAAAATGTTTATACGAATATTTGCTTAACATAATCTTTACCAGATTTTATTGTGCTTTGCATGCTTTATAAGAAGGGGAAACGAATTTGGAGTTTAAATAATTGAAGCTGGGAGAACAAGAGCAAAGTTTTTGTTATAATATTTATTCCTTTTATTTCTGCTTGACAGTTTATGTTAAATTGTTTCCTGCTTAATATTTAAAAACGAGCTGGGTCGGTAAAAGCAATTTGACTTCAAGGGCCGATTAGTAGCACACTGCTTTTTGATTATGCTTAGGAATGGCTCTGAAATTTGTTAGAATTTGGTTTTAATCAAAAAAAAAGTTTTTTTTTTTTTTAATTAAGAGGATTCTATTAAAAATCTGCTTTGAAGAATTTGAGTTTTGCATAAAATTAACAGATTTTGGAGCTCTGACACTGGGTTACTGCCATTATAATTTATTGAAATGCAAAAGAAACCTTTTTATGATGTGTATCAAAGGTTGTGACTGGAAGCAACATGCATTAGAAAGAGAATTTTAAATTGCATCCTAACATTTGTAGAGAGCGATTTTGATTGTGAGCTGGAAAAATGTCACTGTGATGGATTAAAACTCTCATTGAGGTTATTTATTATATATGCACTTTGATTACTGAACCAAGAACAGCTCCAAAACTATTAGCAGAACAAAATAATAAAAAAATAAATGGTTTTGGAATTTAGGAATATTTAAATTTTATTCCTCCTGTCATTCTAAGTCAGTAAAGAAGAAAAATGTTTTCTACAAAAAGGCAAATAAACATGTGGAAAACACACAATCTGGAGAAAGTAATATTCTTTTGATAGCAACTGGAATATCTAAACTCATGCCGAATTGTGTCTTTATTCTATTTAATTAAATTGGAAAGACGCTGTCAAATATCCATTTAGTTCTTCACACATAATTGTATCAACATCCATATTGATGCTCTTTCCCTCTTATCAAAGGTAGAAAACTGACACACCTAAACTTTGGAAGGAACAATAGCTGCCCAATTTTTAATATATAAAGTTTTAATTGATAAGGTTCTATGCTAATGTCTGATTTATACCTAATTTATAATACTCCAGGTATTTAGAGCTACCTTTAATTATTCTGAATAAACCCTGAATGGGCAGCTTAGGCCTTTTAACACCACGTGTCGTTTTTCATGTACATATTTAAGGCACTTTGTGCCCAATATCTGTGGTTAAACAGTGTGTATTATTTGTGATATTTGAGGCATTCAGGTATGTTTATTAGGTTAGTGCAACAATAATCTTTTAGCCAATTTTTAAATTTTGTTTCAACTTTAAATTCCAAAATGAACACTGAAATGCATTTCTAACTTCATTTTTAACATGTTGTGTTAATTAGAACTTAATATTTATGTCTAAGGTTATTTGCCAGCTCATAATTTATGAATGTCATGTAACAATACCTATACTTATATCGTCAGTTGGATTTTTTATGTATCTAATGTATAAATTATTTTCAGTACCATAATCTTACTATTAGGGTTTGTAGTTAAAACTGTTTAAATGCCAAATCATTACACCAATGGATAAACTCTATTATGATTTATGTGTTACATTTCTGACATAGCATTTTTTTTTTTTTTTTACCAACTCATAATTAGCTTAGTTTCTACTTGACTGTTTCGTTTAACAGCACGGTGATGTTTTCCTGTCTAACTTGTCTATTGTTTCTACAAAACTTTCAGGGCAGCCAAAACAACAATATGTACGATTTCATAATGTATTCAGCAGTAATTCACTTAGACGGGCACCATTTAAAACTGCTGCCGCTTGTATCCTCGACAGGCAAGAAATTGAATAAAGGGACGTGGCTCGGAGGTATTTACCCTGTCAGCAGTGCTGCTGTATTTCAAACTCGTTCAGAGGAGAAGAGGTGGCCGGGTGGTCTATATATCAAACAAGGGAGTAATGAATCTCTTACCTGCAGAGGAGATTGAGGAAAATGAGACGATCCGTGTGTCACTTACAGGTCATGTGAATATATGTGGCCAGATGCAAAGCTATAACCCTCGTTCCTCAGCTCTGTCTGCATTACAGAGACGTCTGCGGCTCACCAGGAGAATTAATGTTTAACCCTACTCTCACAGGGTTCTGCTCCTGCTTTCAGGGTTGTGCCATTTATTTCTTTTCTACACTACTACGCCACACTGACTGTATAAAGATGACTGGGCTTTGTGCAGTGGCAGCCCATTCCGCTGCTACGTATAATAACCTTTCACAATGAATTAAACTGGTCTTAGATAATAATTGAAGCCGGATGGTTCGTACCCTTGAGTGATGAAAGGTGGCTTCTTCTGGTGATGAATGGCATAAAAATCAACTCATTTGACGGGGGACTAATGAAAATGACACAATGCCTGGTTGTAATCAGCCTTAACTGGTGAATCCTTCAGTAATCAAGGTAATCAAATCAGCACAGGCTGGAGAAGAACATACAGTATGCACTGAACAGTCTGATTCGAATATCCAGAAACACCTAAAGGTATGAATGAAGTCCTGTATGAATTTGTGCAAAAAGGCCCTTAAAATGGTGGGGGGTTTTAATTTATGTTTGTAGAACTATTTATACACAAGGTAATTCAAAGTCATTTACAGTTAATAGAGAAAACAAAACGACCAAACTTGAAGTTTTTGCACAAATGAGAGCTAGATATGTTAAACACTTGCAAGAATTGCAAAAAAAAGAAGTAGATAATAAAATTTAAAGGGCAAACTCCAACCCAAATTTAAACTGACAGTAGTTTTAAAGTTTTTTTTTATTTGAATGTCCTGGGAACATGCATGTCATGAACTACGTGTCCTTTTACACATTACTACCAGTTTGTTGTAGAGCCAACAGACTGAAAAGGACATTAGCAATCTTTGTCCTCATTATTGTACTAAATTATTGTATAAATAGACATACGGGCTCAACAATAAATATATTTATTATTTTTAATCTGTTATTTAGGTAATTGAATCATCAATTTGGTGCAAAGTGCTGTCATAGCCATTCAGAATTCTAGTGTTTTAGGAACCACTGATCATTCACGTATTCTTTAGAAATGTGGACACTAACATTAGCATAGTCTGTGCTTACTGGAAGATGCTCTGAATTGAAATGACATTTTAGGCTTGAATAGCATCGACAATAGACCAACTCCTTTCACACAACAAGTCTTTTCCACCATCCCATCAGAAAATTAAAATCTCAAGGCTTTACGAGGTACAAAACAAATAACGTATATCAATGTATATTTGGGATATATGATACAACATGTTGGGACTGACATGTCAGTCGCAATGTATATTTTCTTCTGTATAGCTTCCTGTGGTGTGAACTGTTCACAGCATGCTGTGTCCGACATGCTATTTAACAAAAGCTCTGATCCCTCAGTATTACCATCACAGCTTGGTCCCTGTCAGAGCCTATCAGATCCTCACACTCAAACTGAATACAACTGAAATATAGACCTCAGGACACTGATACTCACATGTAGCCTAATTCATCTCAGCTTTCATGCACTTCAGAGTATGATGTGGTCTTTCTCATACTTGTGTTCAGCCAGTTTTGTGCCATCGCATTAATGAACTTGTCTCATTGTGTCACATTACAGCCAAAGAGGAATAAGCAAGCATTTCAGTCTCTGGATACACAAAGCCATTCTATAAATAACGGACTCACATCTGTCACATTAAATTCAAAATACATTGCAGTTTGTGATTGAGACCTGGAAAATACAAAAATGTTTCAAGGATTTCTTTTACAAGGCCTCACAAAAATTGTTTTCTTTTTTAGTTGATTTCAATTTATAATTCTTCTGGGGAATTCTTGTAGGATTGTGTAACAAGCTCGCATAGGTGTGTGTGTGTGTGTGTGTTTTTTGTTTGCCAAACCTGCCTTCAAAACAGCCCCCAGTCATTATGAGCACTAACATGCTGTGAATCTTGTTGAAAATGAAAACCACATCTTATGCATAAATATCATTTCACCAAAGAGACGAAGCTAACAAAGCTGGCGAAGATTAAAGGGATCGTGTTTTTCCCTCTTCATGTTCTCTTTCTGCTTGCGCCAGCCCTCATAATTACCTGAAGTAAAGTGTAATCTCACTTTCATTAACTTTTACTTTCCCAGCATTCACTTTATCTAACACAGTTCACTGCCACATGAAAAATGCACAACATGCACAGAGAGACAGACGGATGAAAATGGTCAAATCTGTGTTAGTGGATTGTTACGTTACCCATGACACTGAAAGGCACTGTAACCAACTCACACAATGGCAGAATCCATTAGAGTTAATGATGACAGCGACTGCGTTTTTGTTCCCACCTCCCAAAAGCAGCTTTTGTTATGAACTCTCTTTCTTTTTGTGAACAATTCAAGACTCTTTATCCTCAAGAAAAAAGAAGCAGGGCTGTTTTATAGTCTGTTTTTGCTTCTGGGTCTGAATAGACTCCATAAAACTGTGCAAAATGTTGTTGTTAAAGTCTACCTCCCTACTGCTGAGGTTTGGTAAACACAGTGTCACCACCTGTCAAATGTCAACGCTTTTCTTTTCATTTTTCAGACAGAGCTCGAGGTGCAGCCGGTCTGAGCCATCATTGCAATCCATCCAGGAGGTGAGAGAAAAGGGTAGCGAAGGAGGGGAGAGCGGGGAAGGAATTGGTGCACCCCTTCAGGAGGTGAGGCTGAGTGAGACACAATCTAGCGGGTTACCGAGGAGAAGTTATTTCTGTGAAACAAAGCACTTGCTCGTGTCTGCCGAGTCTGCAGGAGGGATGGGAAAAGGAAAAGTGACTCTGCATTCCAGGAAATCCCTCACAAGTCTTCAAGCCTGTCAGCAAGCTGAATCCTGGGGAAAATATTCCCTCTTTAATACCATGTTTGTTTCCTAAACTCCTCTATTCTTTCCACTGCGTCTGTTTGGCTCATCTTTGACCCACAACCTTTTAACTCAGAGGAGCGGCTTTCTCTCTGTATTTATAGTACGTTGTGCTGCACCCACACATGCCAATTACACCTTTTTAACAGACAGGCTGCTTTTGCTCTCTTTAAAAGAGCAAAGCTTACTTATGCATAAAGCTGAACAAAGAGGGAGGCCACACGAGTAGGGAAGACACAAAATTATTAAAGGTGAAAAGCAGCGAGGGTTAAAAGCACACAGGATAAATATATACTGCTGCAGGACTCGCATTACCTCTGTAACAGAGACCTTGGTGAAATGAAAAAGGAAGGCTTTTTTTTTATTGATAAAATATTCATATTCAAACCTTTTCACATTTTAGCACATTATAGCCACACACTTATATTGTGCTGGGTTTTTTTCTGAAACATAAACAAAAAGCAGTGCATGATTTTAAAGTAGAAGAAAAATTGTGCATTTTTCAAATATGTAAATAGTAGTGTAAGGAGTGACGAGAAGAAAGCCAAAAGATATTCAGTTTGCATTATGCTATATGCTATGCAGTGGTCACAGCAGACATCTGACCGATGGTGCTTTGGTTAGGTGGGGCCACAGCTTAATTTTTAACATACATGGAAAGTGCTGTCCACATTCCCCTGAACACACGACCCTGCCTGTAAAACATAGTGATAGCAGCATCGTGCAATGGCAACGCCAGGGCTATATTCTTCTATCTGTAAAGCTAAAACTTCTAGCTAAAAAAAACAAAACAAAAAACTATGATCTATACCAGAGAATAGTTTAGATCAAAGCACATCCATAACTTAAAATGGCCTAGTCAAAGTCTAGACCTAAATCCAAAGAAAAAACTCTAACAATACTTGATTTATGCTCAGAGATGCTCTCCATCCAGTCTGACTGATCTTGAGCTGGTAGAGATTCTAGGTGTGAAAAAAACTCAAGCAACTTGGAGCATTATTTGCAGAGAAAGGCTCTCCCACAGCAGGTATTAAGCAACCAATCGCAGCCCTTGAAATAAGTTTGTTTAATAAGTCTGTTAATCAGAACTATTTGTTTATCATTGTTGCTGCATGTGTTAAATTGCCACTGTTTTATAATTGACTGGTAGAAATCTGTCTAAAAGTGTGCTGAGATAACCTGTTAGCCAAAGCCAAAGAGGAAAGGGTTTATATTCCTTTAATAATAGTCAGAAGTGAATGTGTGTCAGATCCAACTATCAGTAGTGTCTGGATACTGCCTTGTTTTTGCTGAGAAAGAGCACCCATGGATTTCTGTCCTTTAAGTAACCGCAAGTGAAAAAGCATTTGAACAGGCATGTTGCTGATGTTACCATTTCAGTTTGGGTACATGTGGAACCTTGTTTCCTTTGAGGAACTCTTTGATAGAGAACAACCGATGTCTGGATTCTATCGAAAAAAAAAAAAACCTCTACATTGCTGTTCTGCATTTTGTCTGAGCATTTTAACGCTCTGACAGATGCAGGCATGTTGCTGTTCTTCATGCTGTCAGTCAGACAGTCTTTATTAATGGAGCACTTTACACACACAAAGTGCTGTACAGGTCCAGAAAATGAAACATGATCGGACACAAATGCACCCTTTGGCACTATTGATCACACCATTCTACTGTGTAAAGTGGGAAAGTATGGAATCTGTTGCAACTTAGAGACTGAAACTCTCCCCACAATCAAACATAATCAAGTTAAAAATAGAAGTTAAGCTTGATCAGAACCTGAATTTATATTTCTCATTGAAATATAAATAAATCCAAAAATTATTAATGGAGTACGGTTGTTTTTCTCTGTAGAAACGCTAATGTGTTTAAAAGGCTGAATTTATTACTGTTTTCCTTTGTGTTCTGATCTTTGTTAATATCATAGCTCCATTATAGTTATTACAAAACTCAGTGGCAAAAATGCTGATGAGGACCAGAAATGGAACTCACTTCACGTTGATTTATTTATTATAAAAGCGTTTGGTGTGATTTACAACATTTTTCCTTTGTTTTTAAATTCCGCAAGCCATTTAATTGCATGAGTAGTGCAGTGATCTTTTAATTAATTCTGATTAATTAACCGAACAGGGCTTGTAGAAAAGTGCATTTGTGTAATCTCAACCAATTCAAACTTAACAACGATCCTGCAGTTTTAGCAAAAAAAAAAAAAAAGTTGAATAAAGATTTTCACTCTTTGACAGTTCACATATAACTGAGCCAGATGGTAGTCAGTTTGCTTAAAATAACAAATGTATTCTGCAGCTAATCACCTGGGAACACAAGTACTGAAGGAAATGTTCTGTTATTTCCAGCAATTTCTTTTTTACCATTTACCAAGAGTCTTGCAGGTCTTGCAACTGTCAAGGATGTCCTCACATAGCTTTAGATTATGCTTTTTAAAAATATCCCAAACTTTGGTATTGGAATTAGTATTTGTGCAAACAAGAAATTGTAGAATACTAATGGTGATTTACCCCATGCTCAGAGACTGTGGCTGTACATTCTCAGTCAGCTTCTGTTTCATTGTTTCTCAGTCTAAGCTTTGCTTTTGAGACCATTCATCTCTTATTAGAATGGGAGAGGTTACATCCAGGTCAGATACTTCAGGGATGAAGATCTTCCCTGTTTAAAAGATCTCACTATGCCCTATTCTCTAAATCTCTTCCCACTAACTATAATTAGTCCCACAGGACTATGTTAAGCTCTCAATAATGTATTTGAATCATTCTTTTCTTTAAAGTGGTACAATAATACAACTACAAAAAAAAAAAAAAAAAAATTCAAGACATTTTTAAAACGAGACATTCATTTCTTTCTTTTTTTTATAAGAACTGCACGCAGGTTCAAAGATAGACATAATACCCAATAACATGGGAACAAAAGTCTGTTTGCAAGTTTAGCAAAACCAATTCTTTTGGTAAAGAAGGTTCTGGCATAATTCAGATTGAATGTCTGCTCAGCCTTCTTGTCTTTTAAAGGATGGACTATCCAATTTCACTATGATTGTTGTAAGGTTGATTTAAGAAGCCTAGTTTTAACCCCTCTTGAATCTAAAACATAAGCTAATGTATAACTGGGATCTCTGTGCTGTTGGAACATCCAACTGTGTCCAAGTTTTAACGATATAGACGGTCATTCTCAAAAAGATAGATACATCAGCATTATACAGCTGAAAAGCTAAGCTTTATTTTAACATATGAGAGCTTGTTTACAGTGGTGCAGTTGGTAGAGGTGTTGCCTTGCAGCAAGAAGGTTCTGGGTTCGATTCCCAGCCCACGGTCTTTCTGCATGGAGTTTGCATGTTCTCCCTGTGTATGCGTGGGTTCTCTCCGGGTACTCTAGCTTCCTCCCACAGTCCAAAAACATGACTGTCAGGTTAATTGGCCTCTCCAAATTGTGTGAGTGGGTGTATGTGTGTTCGTCTTGTCTGTCTCTGTGTTGCCCTGCGACAGACTGGTGGCCTCTCACCAGGAACGTGGCTGGAGATAGGCACCAGCAACCCCTCCCGGCCCCACTAAAGGACAAGGGTGTAATGAAAATTGATGGATGGATAGAGGTTGTTTGCAGCAGAACAGTAGGAAAAAAACAATTATAGTTCCTTCTTAACACTTCCTCTTTAAATGATAAACTTGTTCTCACATGCTTTGCAGCTTCACCAGTTGCCATATGCTCCACAGCTCTCAGGTAGCTCAGCTTGTGGAGCTGGTTTAACACCTGGCGCACTGCAGACGGAGGTGCACAACAGGGGTTTCACAATGGCAGAAAGATTGTTTGTGAGCATTGAAGGACAGGGCTGAAGTTAGCAGCAAAACAGGGGAAAGGAGGTTGAGGAAGAAAAGGGAACAGTGCTGATCTGCCAAATCAATATGAGCAGCAAGGGAGATGTTTTTATTTATATTTCTTTTTCCAGTGCTGCTGTAGTAGCAAATGTGTCAGTCTTCTTTCGTTTGTTGGTTGGTTTGTTTTCAAGAGAATAGTGGATGTATAGTGGAGTATGTAATATAAAGCAAAGAGAAAAGCAGATGGATTTCAACTTTATGTAAAGTATGAAATCATGTGAAGCAGAGGTTTGTGTACTTCTATGAAGGATCTACACCCACTGGCTTGCATGCGTGTGTGCAGGTGTTGGCGTGGGTGTGTGTGCATCATTTATTCTCTATTCTCATGCAATCAGAGATTCACTGATGTTAGTCTCCTCAGTTGAATGAAAAAAAATTACCTGCTTCACCAGGAATTGTTATTTTCTCTGGGTGTCATTTTTTAGCCTTTGAAAGCCTCCATTCCGCTTCTGCCAAGGGGAGTGGACAGAAGGGACAGACTACATTTTAGACATTGCAGAATGAATGCAAAGAAAGGATTTTGCAGCTTTGTAGGAGAATCAAGAAATAATCAAACATGAAGCAAGCTAAACATAGCAAGGAAACTTCTGTTTTTTTGCTAGTTTAAAATAAAATATTTTCAAAGCATAGTAAGGAATTTGAGCTTTCATTTAGCTACTAAACCTTTACTCTCTTCATTTTATAAAACAACTAATGTCATCTAACTGGAAAAGCAGGGATCTAAGCCCTAAAACAGTGGGAATTACTTGGGGGAGTTGTTAGAAAAAGAATGTGCAATGGGCTTATCTGTATGAAGGAATTTCAATCAACTTTGCTTAGCATTTTTATTAGAGCATCAGACAAGAAGCAAGATGAATCCAAGAAGACTTTTAATAGCTTGTAGTAATTTTGCAAGCCTTACAGAATGGATTAGTTGCAGAGAAGAAATGTATAATGTACTTACCACTTACCACAGGTGACAGCTACCAAATTACTTCAATTATTATTTCTGAGAGTAAATCCTTGTGTAAAAGATCAATTTAGGCAGTTCAAAGACTGCTGTTGCTTTGAAAATAAAATTACATCAGCCTTCTCAACTTTTGCCCCCCTCTGGACAAGACTAAAAATGACTAAAAGACTAAAAATTGTCTAACTGCTCCTTTGACATCTAGGCTAAGCTCATTAGATACCCATTCAATAACTAAAATGTTACATGATGTGTTTTTAGCCAAGACCCTCTTACTCTCGTTGTAAATTAGAAAAACTCAAGGGAAAAAGAAAATGTTCTGCTTTGATATGTTTAAAGCAAAAAAAAAAAGAAAAAATTGACATTTAAAACTTTCAACACAGAATGTGCTTGACGAAGCACTCAGCCCAACACTACCACCTCAAGGCACTCTACCAAAAAAGTCACTTTAATTCAATAAGACAAATGATCCTAATTGACAAACAATATAATTCAGTTCATTTTATTAAAGAAATTGGTTGCCTTGAGATAATTGCATTTTTTTGTGTTTTTTTTTTTTTTGAAGGCATGAAGGGGCTCAGTTATCCTACGAGTTTACAGCGCTTTTCTTTCAGTTACACCACTCTAGTAACTACCAGGCTAAAAACACCATAAAGCTCCTGGTGTCTTGACAGAGATAAGCCTAGTTGAATAATCTTTTTACATCTAGAATATAGTCTTTCATCTCCCCAGAACTTCTCGAAACTAAAGAAGCAAAAATATGTTTTCATTATTTTTGAAAACATAATTTGCTTTATGATTACTATGTAAGTATGTAACCGTACTTGCAACTATTAAGCAGACAAACATCTCGGTACAAACGCTTTTTCAAACAATTAATGCCAGGTTCACCAGAAACCAAAGAGCCATTAGGTGTTTTTGTTTCCAGTGCATTCATGCCAGAGGAAAATGAAGCAATCAGTCTCCATAGAAATAGTGAAGGAGGAGCAGGGGGAAGCAGAGGAGTTTAGTTTTGAGAGTGTCACTTACAGGCTTTGATGATGATAAGGGCTGCTGCTGGTTGTAAACAACCTCAGAGAGAATTGGGCGCTCTGGAGGGATCAAGTTGTGCTCCCTTATATCTCTTTAGCTCTGACTAATTTCCTCCTCCTCTTTCATGCATAGTGTGCCCCAAACAACTTGAGCCTAAATTTCTATTCGCTTTCTTCTCAATTCTCACCCAAAAATACACATGAACACACAGCAATCACCTCTGCACAGCTGTAGGTCTCTGACTGGCCTTGTGTTGACTTGTGTGGATTGCGGTTACCATAGTGACGCTCAGACAAAGAGAAAAGTTAAAATAACATATATATTGGGCAAGAAACACAAAAGGATGAGCTAGCGCCCTAAAAAGGAAAAGATGTGAGGCTGATCTAGATCAAGACAACTAGAAGTGATAAATTAAGAACATTTTGCTGTGATGTGAGTGCAAAGTGACACAAATGTGCATGCGTGTGCGGGGGTGTGCGTGCGTGTGTGTGTGTGTGTGTGTGAGAGAGAAAATGACAGCGGAGGGAGTTACAATGTATTAACAGTGGTGAAAGAGATGAGACAGAATAACTGACAGGGAGAAAAGACAGCATGTTTTGTTAAAAACTTAGCTAAAAGGAGCATCAGGAGTCCTCAGAGAGCAAAAACCAGACATCAGGGCTTTTGGCTGAGGTGCTGAAAAAGATCTTAGAGTTTATGTTTGTGTTGTGGTGTTTCCCTGTGTGCGTGTGACAAGGTGGGTGAATCAAGGTCTGTGTTTTTGTTTATGGCCCCTACTGCAAATACAATTTTAACTGACGTTTTTTTCTTTGTTTAAAAAAATATGTCCATAACGTCAACATCAAGCAATATATCAAACGGATCACTGGTGAACAAATAGAATCACAGAGTCTTTATTAATGATTTTATTTGGCTCTACAGGCCTTTATTTGGGAGTGAGTGGACAGGGAAAGAGGTTATGAGAGAGAGGGAGAAGACATTTGGTAAATGTCAACAGGCTAGGACTCAAATTTGTGACGGCCATGTACATGAGTCCCAGAAACACAATTACACCCTGGACAGATCAAGAATACAACTTTGGAGAAGTTTAACAATGGTGTTAGACTGTAAAATAACATCCAAAAAGTATTAAGAACTTCTGTATGGTCAACAACACAACACAAGCGATTGTCCACATGCTTGTCCAGGAAAACTGAATGCTACAAATCAATGACCTGATGGAATCTGCTCAGTTTCCTTACAAAACTTTTTCAACTGATTTCAATAATAAACTGAATTGAATTACATTGTTTGTCAGCTGGGATCAATTGGAAAGTATGTGTTATTGAATTAAGGTGACTTTTTGGTAAAGTGCCTTGAGATATATTAAATTTGTTGTGAATTGGCACCATTTAAATAAACTCAATTGAGTTAAAACTCAATGTTGGAAGAAAACCATAAGAAGTCCCAGTCTTTCTTGAACTGAGAATGTCAACTGGACGGTATGATCTGCGGTATGATCTGCTGGAGCCTCCACACCTGATAGCAATCAAGTCCTCTGTGTGCTGTTGGACAAACATTTGGTGCCTGATGATCAACCAATCCTGGTAGAAATCAAAGCTGAAAAATTCACTGTGCCATTCTGGGAATTCCTTGAGTTATAAACCTCACCTTTGTGTGTCACGGTTTGGATTTTTGGTGGCATCCAAACCACACTGTTTCCTGTTCTACAGTCCTCATCTCCTCCAAATCTTCATTACCCATAGTTGTCCTCTGCCACCATCAGTCTTTACCAGCCTTTACCAGACTTTATCAGCTTGCAAAATCCAGATTTTTCCAACATGATCTGGTCTACACAATAAGGACCTCACACAGCCATCCATCAGCTGTCACTTACCTCCTCGAATCCATCTTCTCCCTCCAAGCTGAAACTCTGTCACTGAGCCACAAGACTCTTTCAGATCACTTCTAATATTAAAAGCTGTAAAGAAGAGAACTGTGAGAAAGCTGAAGCCGTCCTGCAGGGTTGTTTTGAGGTTGCAGACTGGAATGCTTTGTGCCAGCCACATGAGTGGGACGTTAAGGACAAGACTGACTATGCCACCAACTACATAAACTTCTGATGGACAGAAGCTCTGATGCTATGAGATTAATCAATTGTGTATTAACTTTTTTTTTCTTCCACAAATACATCTCAGCAAATAATAACCAATTATCAGTAATTGCTTTTAAGCTCTTCCAATTAAAGTTGGTGCCATATCCCAGATTCTATCAAATTTATATTGAAACACTGTTAGTGGTGGTGATGTAGCTAACAGGAAGAGAAGCCCCTATATCATATGATGTTTAAGACCCCACAATACCTTGGGACAGCCCTGCATGTCGCGGTAGAGCCATTGCACTGCACATCTCTGTTGGATTCGAGAGACAAACGGGGAGATTTAATTCATATGGCACTGGTAGGGACAAGGCTTTACTGTTTCATGACTGTTCAGTTTTTAAAAAGCGCCACAGGAGCTATTTGTTTTTATAGGCCGGGCTTTGTGGAACCTATCTCCACTCTTCATTGTCATCCAGCTGGCTCTGTAGCATTCATTTATGTGCTTTTCAGGTCCAGTATGCAGATGTACACTGAGCTGATCTATGAAGTAGAGAAAACAAGAGTATGCTGCGTGACTCTGGGACAGGTGGGACAGCTTCTCCACCGGACCACTAACCCATCAGCCCACCAGGGAAATCCCCAGTAGTCCCATATGCAAGTCCGCCCCTGGTGAAATGCTTCCCTAATAACAAGCCCTGGATCACCAGGGACATGAGGAGGAGGGAGTGAGAGAGGGAATTATTGAGGAACATACAAAAGCAGCTGAAAGTACAAATTAGAAACAGCATTGAAAAGTACAAGAGAGAGAAGCTAGAGAGGAACTACAGAGGAACAATATCAGAGAGGTGCATTCAAGGATGAAGAAGGTAACGTGCTTCAAGCAAAATGAGGACTAGGTAGATGGAAGTCTGGATGGTTCTGAGCACATTCAGTTCAAGAACAAGTTCAGCATTGTCCTCTCCTGACCCCAGCCAGACAGACATCCCACCCCTGCACTTTGCTTATTGCCGTGGAGTTGATGACAAGATCATACAACCGCCTCAACAAACTTGCAGTCATCTGGAAAAGCAGGCGGAACAGTGAGGACCATGTTCTTTGATTTCTCCAACACATTTAATACAGTTCAGCCTGATTTGATTTGACCAAAACAATTGAGATATTTGTAGACTTCAGGAGAAACAGGTTTAGATCAAACACTATTTTGATCATGGAAAAATGATGGTAAGGAATATGAACACTGAAGTGTTCACCTAGACTGAACTAGAGACACAACAGTGAACTCATCTACAAGATACAGAGCAGGCTGTACTTCTTGTGGAAGCTTGGGTTCTTGAGAGTTTGCAGCAAATGTTCTCTAAGTCTGTTGTGGAGAGAGTAGAACATTCTGCCATCATCTCTTGGGGTAGCATCATCAGAGTCAGGGACAAAAAAAGCTTAACAACTTGATAAAGAAGACTGATTCTGTTCTGGGGACAACTGGGAAATGTCTTGAGATGACGGTACAACAAGGGAACGCTGTAATAAAACCCTATAATGTAAACCCTACTATTCTTAAATATGGGGTGATACTTTTTTGTTTTCTTTTTTTCACTCTTTGGTTTGTTGTTTTGTTGTATTTCTTTCTAAGTCATGTAAAGCACATTGAATTGCCTCGTTGCTGAAAATGTGCTATGAATAAAATGACCTTACCTTAACTTACCTTAATACAGACCTCTCCTGCCCACAGCAGTCAGCATTTACAAGAACTCCTTGAAGAACCTTGAATAATATGAGTTACACCATTTAATTTCCATTTGAGGTAAATAAAGTATTTTTAGACAGGAATTTTTAAATTCAAACTATTTTCCTCATTTTGTTTGTGTTTATAATACCTCTGGTTGTTTTTTACCACTTTAATAGATCTTAATAAGATATTCATCTAATAGCAGAATGAGATCAGGCAGCCACACAACAATAACTCTTTGTGAGCAGGGCTGTAGGGGTGATTATGAACCTACGTGACGGAATTATAGTTTTGCTGTAATGCATTCCTTCTGCATTGTGGACAATGTGATCCTTTTATACAGTTTGTTTTTTGGTAATATTAAAAAGTATTCTTTATCATTGAGAACATTTTATTCCTACGGTTTTGGGGATGTAGTGAGAATTTAAATAAACCTGTCATAGTCAGACAGAAAGTCAAAGCATCTGGGTATTTATAGTAAGAACAAGGAGTCACTGAAGAGGTAAAGAGATTACATTGCTAGCTTAAAGTGCAGAAGCAGTTCTTTATCATCAAGAACTGTTATGGGAAACTGTGAATCGTTGTCTGTACTGATCGACTTCCTTAAGAAGTTCTGATTTGTATGAACAGTTGAGCACGGTTTGCTAAGAGATCAATGCCCATTAGTGCATGCTCAGCTGTCAGCTGTCAGCTTGTTTTCTTAGCGTCTCCTGCAGTGTTGTTGTTGATTTGCTTTGCCTGTGACTTCTCAGCAGTCTTCCATCTCTTTTTGAGCACCATCTCCTTGTATTTTTGTCCATGTCAGAGTCTGGGTCACTGTGACCGCTTTGCTTCTCTTGTCAACGATGTCAGTGTACACAGTCCGAATATACCAGCTGACTAGGCATGTCTGTTCACGTCTGTTTGATGCTAGATTTCTGGGCATTGCTCCAGGCAGTTAAGTTGTCACAAATGTCACTGTCACTGTCATTTGGTCATTTCTAGTGACTCTAATCCCTCAGCACTGTTCAAGTCTCACAGACACTGCTGACTTCAGTCACTTCATGTCTTTAATAATTTCTTAGTGTTTTTTTCTTTTTAATCTGAAGACTCACTTTTTTCATTATTGATCAGCTAATACTAGCCACTGAATGAAGCCAAAAAAATGTGCAAAACAAAACAATTAAACTTTTGTCATGACTGTGCATCTACTACAAAGAAAGTCTTACCCAATGGTTGCTTTTCAAATAAAATATGTGGCTAAAGTTGAGTTAAAACCCTTGCGTTTTTGTCTAATGAAGCAGTACTTCGTTCTTCTCCAACCTATTATGTGTTGCTTCTCAGCAAATTATGAAACCAACCGGACAAAAATACAGAACCTAATATGAAAATGACGATTGTAAGCTGACAAGGTTTTTTAAAATCAAACAAAATCCATCAATTTTACCTATTCCTCAGAATACACTGTAGACATGGGATAGTTTACTCATACTTTCTTGACAAATTCACAATTAAAAGCAAATAAAGAAAAAATACATATTCATCTTGACTACTGCAGTCCTTTAAATTAAAAGAGAGAACTTTTCAGGAGGGTAGAAAAATAACTTTTTCTGGTAATGGCTTTTGTGTCATTTGATCTGAGTGATTAGAGTTTTCTCTTTTCATGGTCTATGAATCACGTAATTTTCATCTTTCCCTCAAGTAATACGTATTTGCATATATATATATCTATATCTATATATATATACATATATATAGATATAGATATATATATATAGAGAGAGATATAGATATAGCTATATCTTGATTAATCAGATTTTATATTTAACATTTCATGATAGAATTACTCATGATTTATAGGGAAGGGATTGGGATTAACAAAGTGTGTTCACCTCATCCCATCCTATTCAAATATGTACACTAAATCAACAGTATATGGACACTTTGTTGCCTTTTATTATTAATATCATCATCATCATTATATATACATATATAAATTTTGTGTGTAAATCTATAACTGTAAATCTACCTTGTTTGTGAAGATTAATGTGAAAAGTCTCAGGCACCAGTGCAGCTGCTGATTAACTACATTTTCTTTGTGCCCACACTCCTTGCCCCTCCACCTCCTGTGGTTCACATCCTTGTTTGCAGGTTGATTTATACGGCAATCCCTCTGTAAATCAATTCGTGTTCACATTTCAAACATAGTCTTAGCCACCTGTCAGTCAGATGGCTAAAACCGCTCCAACCCTCCTGCATGAGCCGTGGCTTCGGTTTTTAGGAGAGATGCAGCCAATCAAATGGTGTTAATCCCAAATGATTAATATATTGTGGGATTGAAACTTGAGTCTCCCACCAATTTTCATAAATGCAATTCCGTATTGGTGAGAAATGGTAATATGCAGATTCACAGCAGGAGAAAAACGGAGAGGAGAAAAAAAATGACTTTGTTTTGTTCTTGCCAAATAATGTGTTGATTGAGTTTGAAAACGCTAATTGAGTTCAGCCAGATTAATGCAGCTCTCTCCTTTTGCTAATTAAACTGACATCTGTGCTATCTGTGTACTCAATAAGAAAACATATTTTTCCTCTAATGGTGAAGCCCTTTCCAACAGCTCGCTAATGGATGACGCAGGGACCTGCAAGTGGATGAATTTAGATGGACCATCTCTTCTTTCTACTTCTATTTGCAAGCAGTAAACAGGGCCTGTCTGAGGATTATTGGTCTGATTACAGCCTGATTGAGACTTTGCCTGGCACTTTGTATACAATCAGCACTGCAGTGGACACAATAATACAAAAGCTTTCTACCAATTTGTTAACCCTATTCCATTGCCATAGTGACTAAGGACATAAACAAGTCAGGTCGTTTCATATTGTTCAGGGTTAATTTGTGTGATTGCAGAAAAGGGAAAGCTCAGAAAAAGTAAACACTAATTCAGGAACTAAAAGTGATTATAAAGTACTTACCACTGTGTCAGAGCAATTAGAATATCAGGTCAAATGAATTAATTCACACTTTGAAAGTACATTTTTTGTGCCCACTTTTATCTTTGAATACAGTAAATACTGTTATTTGGCCAGTAGAACATTTTTTGGTTTTGGTTAGGCTCTGTTGCTTAGTCTTAGTTCATCAGATGCAATGATCAGAAACTGTAGATGTATGTGTGTGTTGTATAGAAGTTACACTTTAATGTTCACAATTCCATCAGGTTTATAATCTTAGTAAAATAAAAACAAACACAAAAACCTTTTAAACTTAAACAATTTTTCACCTTTTTAAGAACAATGCTGTTTTAAAGGTGCTATCATCTGCTTTTATTTTTGAAAAGTTTCTTGCAAGATCAAAATAGTGAGCATGTTTCAGAAATACATCAAGTAGTAACTGAAAAACTTTGTTTCTGTCTTTTCTATGGGTAGGTATAAACAGCATTAATGCGAATGGCGGTAATCATCAATAAATATTTGAATTTATTATGAATTACTTCAAAGCTTTTTTCTGGTTTTCTAAGTTAAACAAAATATAATTTTCAAAATTAATTACTGTTCTATCCAGCTACACATCTGTTACAGAGCGCTCAACTTGGATTGGGGTTTGCTTGAACTAGATCTAGTTGTGTAGCTTAAAGCTCACCTCAGGGGCTTGCAGGCTTTGTTTCAATGTTAGAAGAGAAGAAGAAGTTGGTGTGCTGGATCTAAATGGAAGAGAAACAAGGGTATCAAAGAAACAATAAATAAGCAATGTTTTCAAAGTGGAATGCCACCATTTCCTGAAATACAACCAAAAGCATCTGTATGTGATTTAAGACAATATACCTAAGTATGTGCTTTTCAGAGCATCTGCGTGGGCGTGTTTGAGCCTTTCCAAGCAGATTCTTTAAACAAATGTACTCTCAAGTCTCGGCTGCCAGAAAGGATGATGACTGTAATCAAGTCGTTGCCTTTCCATCAACGGGGCTCTAAAGCAGCACTGACATTTCCAAAGGTGTGCGCTAGAAGGAATATTAAAACTCTGTGTCACGCCAACTCTTTTAATGGCTTGTCTTTGTGCCTTAAAAGCTGCCTGACATTTTCTGCCAGGGGTCCTGAGAGATTTAGTGCAGCTTTCACATTTTTTTTTATTTTTTTTTTTTTACTTTTTTTAAGTTTAATTCATTGTTTTGTATTTTTCTCAGCTCTGTTATTTGTTTCTTGAAAGTTTTTGTTTTTGTTGGGCAGATGTTGTGAGATGAACTCCTTCTGAGTCGGACAAATGTGTAATTTTTTTGCACTGAAGATAAGAAAGTGAAAAGAATTGAGAATAGGAAGATTATTTTTCCAATGCTGTTTTCTTCTAATGAGATATGTGCTAAAATTTAGTAGGTACATCAGAAATGCCAGCTGTACCTGACCCTGACCAGAATAAATCAGAGGTAGCGGCTCTGTCTCTTGTCAAATTAAAAATCTCATGGTAATTTCAGCTGATAGAACATCTGATCACTCTTTGCTCCTCATTAAAGTTTTTCTTTCTTTCCTTTTTAGAGTAGCTGTTGTCCTCCTCTGTCCTTACTCCTTTTTCTCGCTCGCTAAGGATCATCCAGGCACCAGAGACATGGTCAGAATCGATTGTCTGATTAATAGTGGAGACAAACACAATTAAAAATTGATTTGTGGCTCATTATTGACCAAATGTAAATAATTAACCAAGGTCTCAGTGTCTGCATGCAGGAGTCTGTTTTTGTGTGCAGCTGTGGGATTCTGGGGTTAAGAAGTTTTTCTTCATTCACGTTTAGTCTACTTCTGACTACTGTGGAACCGACAGCACAAGTACACAAATCTGCACACAAAATAGATTCAGGAAGTGGCCCTGAATCTTTTGTTCAGGGCCACTTCCATTTTCCTTCCTAACAGCTGGGCACAATGGAGGTGGCGGGTGGGGTGGCGGCTAAAAGGTGTGGTAAAACGTGTGCCACGGTTTTGGAGTGGTAAACCAAAAAAAAAAAAAAAACACAAACAGGTAATTTTATGATGATGTTTATATTAAAGGAAGGATAGGATGACTTGATGCGTTGATTCCCTGTGGATGATCCGTAACTGTGGCTTGATGACCCAGCATAATAATCCGTATGCGCTTGGTGGAGGGTACACTGTACTGCTGCCACAGTCCCGTTCTCTGTGCCGAGGTCTGTTCGTAGTCTCATTGGTATCACTCCAAGACTCTTGACACAAGTTGCACCTCAGGGCCACCGTACAAAGCGCATTAATGACAGATACTTACAGCCCGCTATAAAGAATGCAAAACGCAAGAATGCATAAATACAAAGGTTTATTTAACCTTTATTTACCAATAATTTACCATCACTGAGGTTAAGAATCTCTTTTTCAATTAATGATTAAATGGTAATTCAAATCAACATGAATGCCTGAAACATTTTCCCATAGCACTGTTAAGTGCTGTGTAGTAAGGATATTGTTAGATGAGGAGTGATAAAGCACCAGTGTTTAGACATAAAAACAGCAGATTGCATTAAAATGAGAACACATAAGGTATGCAATAAAAGAAAATATACTGATGCACACTAACGGAGTGAAAAGAAATTCATGAGTGAAACTCAATTAAGATCCCTCTGAGAAGTGTTGCAATAGACTGAAAGATACTGAATCCAGCTGCTGTCTAAATTCTGGCATCTGTGTTGGAGCCAGTTAGCAGATGGCTGATGGAGTCTTCTGCCACATTTCGGACATCTAGGAAGATGTGGAGGAGGGAAGTAGGCGGGCTGTAAACAGATTCAAAGGTAAAATGACAGAACAGGGATGCATGTCTGAGAACAGGGACCGGGCCTGGAAAAGAACATCACTAGAGAGCAGCTGTGTAACTTCCATGGAAATGATGTGAGTTTGACAGTTTGAGTAAACCCGAGTTAAAGCAACCATGGGAATGAATTACTATTTTGATTATTTACCAGTGCACAATAAAAACTCCAAAGGCTTAGAATGTGCTGTTGGACGTTTTGACCAAACAATGGTTCAACAAATACACTAAATATTAGCTTGGTGGGGGTTCCTTTAACTGTGCAACAACATGACACAATTTTACTGATGTCCTCCA
Organism: Girardinus metallicus; assembly: GCA_903067095.1. Taxonomy (NCBI): domain Eukaryota; kingdom Metazoa; phylum Chordata; class Actinopteri; order Cyprinodontiformes; family Poeciliidae; genus Girardinus; species Girardinus metallicus. The sequence goes on along the minus strand of CAEGAE010021832.1, from coordinate 9,010 downwards.
CAGAGTGAGATAAGAAATTAAAAAATGGCTATTTTTATGTTGATTAATATTAATATGACTGGGTTGCTTAATCACTTTATGTGACACTAGACAACAAGTTTGTTACAGGGGCACTGTGTTCTTGCAGCAACATGGCTTCCTGTCTTGGGTGTATCTGAAGCCTTACTAGGCACCTACATCTCCTGCGGCCACATGAGAATAATGTGGGCATAGACAATGGATAACTTGATGAAATCATTAATTAACTCAAATATTGCTAAAATATTAGAGATAAAATATTTAAAAATGTTTAAAAAATTAATCTGAAATTGTAAAATGTAAATTTAGCTTGATATATTTTTCTTCAAGAAAGCATCATCCTGTAACTTATTTACTGAGCAAAAATTGCGGTTCACTGACGATACAGCAATATTGTGTTAGCAGTATTTGTTTTGTATGCACTAAATGGGAATACAAATTTGTGCTCATTATGCTAAGGATGTTTTCTTCTAATGATGTTTTTGACAGAAAATGTGCTGCACTCCAATTTAGAACTTTAATTAACACACAAATTATATATTATTTTTATTGGAATTTTAGTCATCCAGAAAAATTTTTGTTTTAATCTTGCTTAGTAAGCAGACCAAATGTTACTGTACTGTGCTTGATTCTACTAAAATTTTCCAGGTTATTTATTTGACCATCAGTAAAGTTAGCAGATATAGTTTAGATGCAGCTTGCCACAGAAAGGAAGAGCAAATCTAGTACAAAAACTCATATAATCACCACAGTTTTAGTGTTTTTCTTTGAAGTGTCTGTCACTAAGGTTGATGAGAAAAATATTTAACACAATGCATCTGTGAATCAGAACAAGAAAAAATTGACTACAAGAATGTTATACACTTACACGGAGGTAAGAAAAAAAAGGGAGATGGATAGTACAGCAGGTAAAGTGTGCATGACTCTAAATATATATTTATCCTGTCTTGTGATTGTGAGCTGCCAAATCAGCCTTTTCAGGATAGCAAGCTGTTCAGATTCACACCTAAAGTCATATTTCACAGATTCTACTTTATATTCATTGTCTGATACAAAGTTTTTGAAGGGGTGGGGGTTGTAAAGCTTTGTTTCTGTAACTGTTTTTGCATCGAAACCTTTGATATTTATAAGATACTGTGATTTAATTTACAGGATTTGCTAACTGTGTCAGTTTTTCTCTAGTGTAGAGTAAACATTTCTATAGACTATCAGCTGGGCACTGAGTTAAATATAGAGGAAACTTTATGTCTAGACACATAAATTATATATTAAAGCTGCAAGCCTTTATTTTAACTGATTGTGGTTACATTAACACAATCAAATGTCTTCTCCAGTATCACAGCGGTATTACAATAATAAATGTTTCAGACAACCTTTACCATCAACAGTAACCCCATACAGATTTTTGAATATGTGGCAATGAAAATAATTTTTATCTGGCAACATGGACACTTATTTTGCTATAAGCAATGCGTACTGAATTAACTGGCAGACAACCAGCACTGCAAACTCAAACAAAGCACCATACCCAAAGCAGCATTAGAAACCCGAGTGCATGCTCCCAGCTCAATGCAGTCTGTCTAGACATGGGGACTGCTTCTTGGAAGCTTTCCTACCTTTAACGGTGCTGCTCTCAGATCTGCACAGTGCTCTCAATGCATAAAAGCAGAAAAATATTAAAAAATCTTATCAAATTCCAAATGGTAATTTAGTTTGAACATCTTGACAGACAATGAAGGAGTCTGTATTAGGACCTATAGTATGTGGAAACTCATTGAATGTGCTGAGCCTTAGACTGTCGCCATTCCATACCTTAAATGCCCAAAACTTTCCAACAAATTAACTTAACTTTGTTGATTTCAATACACTTGTCTTTAATGATACTATTTTGCAACAGAACAGGAACACTATGACACAAGACTGACTAAAATCCTCTGGCTTTTGTAGAGTTCTGGCAAAAAGCCGCTGAGAATGTGATCAAACTTATTCCAAGTTTTACAGATATATTTGGATTCTTAGAAGTGAAGTTTTCCTATTTGTTACCACAATGATCCAGTACTTACATAGAGTTGCTCTCTTGCAATAAACAACAGGTAAAACCATTGAGGACAAAGGGTTCAACAATTTTCACAGGTGAAGACCCACCACACTGTGGCTCTGTGGGAAGAGTAGTTGTCTTGTGATCGGAAGGTTGTAGGTTCAATTCCAGCTTCCTCCTGCCCCATGTCGATGTGCCCTTGGGTAAGGCACTTAACCCCAAATTGCCTACCGATCTGCGTATCGGTGTATGAATGTGTGAGCGTTTGTGAATGACACTAGTGTAAAGCGCTTTGAGTGGTCAAAAATGATTGGATAAAGCACTATATAAGTTCTGTCCATTTACCATCATACATTACATGTATGATGTGATGTAAATCTGGTAGAAGGTTATGGAACTTGCAGGCAACTTCGAGGCATAGACCTTTTTAGCAACTGCTACCATTCCCAACATAGACAGCAGACAGTAGGTTCCTAACAAACATCCAGAAAACTGCAAAACATCTGAAACACTTTAAATCACCTATTTAGAGCTGCTTTTGAACCACAATAAATGGAACATTTATTTATTAACCAACATATTTGATGTGAATTGATCATTTAAGCATGGTACTTGACTTGACAAAATGCCAAGTTACTGCTTTTCACAACTGTATGACATGTTTATGATGTAAAGCACTCTGAACTGCCTTGCTGCTTAAATGTGCTATGCAAATAAACTTAATTGACTGATTAATGATTGTACCTGTTTGAATCTTACTGTAGTAATCCAATTATATTTCTTTAGCGAGTAGTAAAAATTAGCTGACCAGTAATGGTTCGTACCTAACTGTAAATGTTTTATGACAAAAATATTTCCAACGTACAGAATCTGTTCATTTATAGCACTCAAGTCATGGGTTACATCCCTGACTGCTGCTGGTTAACCCTTATTTGGGAATGGTTGGGAAGCAGAGGGAAATAAACAATGCTCTGAGTGGGCGCCAAGGCAGAGAGACTTCTGACATTTCAATTAGAGGGTTCTTGCAGTGTGATCCCTCGAATAAAAGACATTGTACAATTCTAATTGCTACTTCTGGGACAGGGATGGTGGCAACATATAATTTGAGGATTTTACTTCATGCCATGTATGTACAGGCTGTCTCATCCGGCGCTCGCCTCCCTCCAACCGCTCCACAGTACAGTATCTGCCAACTCCAAGTCTGAAATTGGAATGACGCCCAGTTGTGATGTTGCTCACCATAAAAGGACCATTGGTACTGGAAAACGGTCTCTGGTAACACCACAGTCGTCATGATTACGAAACATGTATGATGTAATGTAAATCTGGCATAGGTAGAAGATTATGGAACTTGCAGGCAACTTGGAGGCATAGACATTTTTAGCAACTGAAACCATTCCATAGACTGTAGACTGAAATGCTAAAAGGATCTGACTTTCAAAACTATTCGTTCACCAGAACCCCAAGCTTTACTGACGTTTTTCAGCTCCCCTTTGTGCAACTTCTCTCTGCAATCAAGACTACCAAACTTTTTGCACACATCCTAATAATTTTGCCCATCCATCTTTCTAACAAGCTCAAGATCAATGAAATTAGATAGAAATAATCATGGGATGTCAATTTCAAAATCTTGCCATGGTTACTATGGTGGATTTAGCTCTGAACTTGGACTGTGCCATTCTAAAACCTGAATATGCTTTGACCTAAACTACTCCACTGCAGCTCTGGATTTACGTTTAGGTTTGTTGTTTTGTTGGAGTAGATACACTTGGACTTTGTGTCCCTTGACAAGTTTTCTTTCAGGATTTTCTAGGTTTAGGTTAATCCAACCTCAACTCTGACCAGCCTCATTGTCTCTGCTAAATAACTGCATTCCCCACAGCATGATATTGGCCCTGGGCATCACTGTGTCGAGTGTGGATCATGTGATCAGCAGCGTTAAGGCTCTCCCATACTTCATCTGAAGCTGAATAGTCGACTTGCGGTGTTTGTTGTATTTATGTTGATTGTATCTTGTGGGACTGCAGATGAAAACTAGCCCTAATGGCTAACTCTGGCATAATATGTAATGTGAATAACAAAAACAACAACAACTCTCCACTTAATGTTTTTTAGAGGTATCCAAGTAAAGCAGGCTAAAAATAAACGCATGCCGCACTTTTCTGATTTTTCATAAAAATGAATAACTTTGTACTCTATAATCAATCCCACTCACCAACATGCAACTTCTGTAAGTACAAGTTTATGTTTTTTAGTAACTTTGAACAAAGGACTGTTAACATTATCTGCTGTTTTGATCAGAAATGCACTGCAGTGGGAAAAAAAAAAAAAAAAAACTTCCACAAGCCAAAAAGACAAAAAGGAAACCAGCATCTCTATTACAATGTTGTTGTTTTTTTTGCCTTGCACAGCAACCAATTGTCCCTTCAGTAACACTTTGTATGTTTCATAATAAATGTTTTGAGCCTGGATGTTGTTATGTACATTCACCTTACAGTTATGACAGCAGAGCACTCAGGCATTTGGGATTTTGTGGGAACGAGAACTTTTTAAACCGCCTTACTTTTACCCAGAGAGTAGGATACGTAAGAGGGAGGGTAACCTCTGCAGAGCAGGAATTAATATTTCATCTGGGGTGAAACAGATTACGAAACTCAGAAATACAGCAGCTTGTCACCATGTGACAGACTTGGTTGCCTAGAAACTGCCATAGTGGTAAATACACTTGATCAAAATGATCCTGTAAATGATCAAAACGTGTTTAAATTGCTTGAGTTTAAATACTTGATCTTTGCGTATCACTGTCTGAGCACAATATGCTTGAACACTGAGGAGAGAGCAAAACCCCAGCTCTGGTTCAGCTCCTGGCACTGGGATTCCTCAATGCTCATACAGCCATCCATCCTTTAGTCAGCTGTTGTGTGGGCAGAGGGTTTCAGAGTTATTTATAGCAGCCCTGGCAGCTGCTTCACACAGCCAACTTCTGTTGTCAGCAGAAATAAGTCTCTGGGCCACAAATATCCAATTATTGGGTCCTTTACAGGCTTACCGGGTACCTGACATAGTCACTGTCACTGCTACTAAAATGTCTTTTTTTTACTTTATATATAATCACTATTGTCTCGGTAGGATATACAGTTCTGGCTAGAGGCTTGCATGCATGCATTAGAGCAAGAGTCTCAAATTCATTTGTGTTTTTCATTTTGTATTTGAGTCGTACATTGCTCATTCACAATAAGATCATCAGATCTGCACAATATAATGAAATGACAATATCACTGGTAAACACTGCAATAACATTATCAGGTCTTATAGATTTACATTTTCTTCTTTTCTTCAGCAAATTGCCCTTTTTAGAGTCTGCATAGTCCACTTGGTGATTAATTGATTCCTGAATTAGTTGACAATTATTTCATTAGTTAATTCATCACCGTTTCAGCCCACTGGGAACATGCAGAAACAACATATTCAGCATATATGCTGCAGAGCTGATGACAATTCTTAGCCTCTATAGGCTAATGACCCGCTAGCGGAGGGTGATGACTTCTCAGCTTACTTCCAGACATCCTTAATTAAAACAAATCTACAAAATATAAAATGTAATCTCCAGAAACATTTCTAGAGATGTATTTTACCTCTCGTCCAAAAGACTTCTTCACTTCTGAAAATGGTTGAAAATTTTTTTCTTAGAAGTTGGTGTCAGTAAAATGAATCTAACTGGGCCATAAAGGTCACTAATAGGGCAGCTGAAGTCACCAATACAACCACAGGTTCACTTCTAGGACAGTTAAGGTCACATCATGACCATAGGTTCCCTATCAGGGCTGTGAAGGCTGCATGAGTCTCTGGCCCTACCCTACAGAGAAATGAAGAAGCTTTTTGGAAAAAGAGGTGAAATGTCTTCAAGAAACAAGACGTTCTCTAAAGGATTTAGGAATATTGGTACTTTCAATTCCTAGTGTGTAATGATTTTGCTACATAAAAAAAGTTATCACTTGTAAAAGTAAGAACTGGGTGTACAAGTTGGAATGATCGCTGAACATCCTCGCTGAACAAAGTCATTTCATCTGCCAGATTTTGGCAAAGTGTTTTCTATCGTCCACCTTTAGGCCAGTCATGGTAACAAATGCTGCTGGATGACAATCTGACCAAGTAATAAAATGATAATGGTATAATAATGCAAGTACACCCTCTCTAAGATCATTAAACTTCAAATTATAACAAACATTAAAAACTAGAACTGGAAGACATTTTAAATATTGTCACCTTCCTAAAGTAATGGCATACATAACTTTTTTGACAAGTGATTTTTTTGGACTAAAGTTTTTTTATTGTTTTTCTAAAATTTCTTTTGGCAAAAATGACTTCAGCCATTATTTTTTAGGAAGGTAATAATATCCCAAATAAATAAACACCCAAAACAACAAATAAAATGGGTACTGAAGTCTCTCTAATCAAAACTGCTCTTCAAAAAAAAAAACCATATAGAAGGTAGCAAAGTGAAAAGAAGCGACTCTTCTAAGCAGAACAATCAGGGATTTTTTTATTTTTTTTAATCTCTCATTAGATGGACGACCTCTAGCCTCTTACCACTTCCCACAGAATCAGTTGAGTTGCAGAAAGTCTCTGCTGCCATGGCGATTTCACGTTTATATAACAATGCCTTTAGCTGAGTTCACAAACATGAGTTCTCGCACAAGAGCCCATAAAGTAGAAGGAGGGGGTAGGGGTATATAGCAATGCAGTAAAGCTGAGGCCAGCTCCACAGAGGAATCCTGCAGGCAGAGCGGGGCGAGCTCAGCTGTGACGTAGACAGGCCATTGATTATGGGTGCTGATGCACCATTTGCACTGCTAAATTTAGAAGGAGAGGGTTCCCTTCTGCTGTAGCAGTGCTCGCCCACTGCTCTGCATTCTGCTGCAGAGCAGCACACCGAGGCAACGTAGGCCAGAGCAATGTGTCAGCTTCACAACAGGAATATATGTCAGCTGGGCATCATCGTTAATATTAAAAACTAAATGCATGCATTCAATGATGGATTCACTCAAATGCATACAGTCTCCAAACTATGATATGGATGAAGGAATGCTGCAAAGTCAACATGATGCAGTCAGCTGGGCTTCCTGAGAAAGATTTTTACCAACTGCTGCTTGATTGTCCCACATTTTAATACAGAATATAAGGGTGGGAATTTATCATATTGCATATTATTTATTGTGATAAATTTGTTATTGTGATAAGAATTTACATTTATAATTTTCACAATAAATTCCAATTAATGTTTTTTTTTTTAAATCCCAAAACTGTCAGTATTGTTGAAGTTGTTATTTTTACTATTTTCTCCACTGTCTGTTCATTAAGGGTATCAAAAAACAAAGAGTTCAAAATATGATTAGATGCAGTTACTATGTGTTTTACTGATACAAATCACATTACTCTATGTAGTTACTGTCATGAAGAAACAAATCGTGTTTTGTTATGAATAGTGTTTGTTTGTGGGGATGATTGTTGTGTTGTATTTAACAATAAGTAATATTGTCATCACAGTAGTACCATATCATGATAAAACTAAGTTCGTATCACCCACCTCTATAACAGACTCCTAGACTGGACTACATAATGTGATTTGATTCAGGCTAGACTTTTGTGCAAAACTGAAATAAATTGGAACGATCTAGCTTGAATCTGGACCAGTAATAATAAATAATATGAATGAAACATATCTGTGGCTGTATAAATAAATCAATTTGACCTAAGTGGAACTCATACTTTCCGTCGTCAACCACAGAGCCGTCTGGGGAAGCAATGTCAAGGTTTCCCCTAATTCGGAAAAGTGCAGCAAATTACAACGTTTATAGCAACTCTTACTGCAAGCTAAGTTCCTTCAATAATCAACATATAAACACATCTCAGTCTTCTGAATGCTTATCGAATTGAATCATGAAAGGCCTAAAGATTCCCAACCACCCATATGATGCCATGTGTAGCTCTGAACTACCCAGATCAACTGCTCAATTGAAATCTGAAACTGATTTGTATTGCACACCGAGGGATTTGAAAACAAAGATGTTCTTTTAAAAAATATAAGTTTAGTTTGAGTAAAATGAAATAAAGCTGAAGGAAATTTTAGTCTTTACTAACAGATCAAATTACTAGAAGCCACCTGTTTCAAAATATTGAATCTTTAGCTGTTTCCACTGTCCATATGATTGCGCAATCTGACACATTGGAAATAAAGTTGCTCAAAAGAAATGCGCTAATTTTGAAAAGTCTCTTGTTTTTCAATAAAACGTTTTAGCACTAAGATCTGGTGGGGTTTTTCTTGGCAGTATTGACAGTTTTTTCACATCACACGAGTCACATGATCAATAACAGAATGTTTCCACGTAGACGACAACAGGAAGAAGTTAGACGCATGGCATATTTTTCAATGACTTATTGAGTAGCTTAATTGTGTTTTTTTTTTTTTTCCACTTTTTTTTATTGACTTTCAGAACTTTACGTAAACATCAATAAAAGCAAATGAAAACAACCCGCCCCAAATCAACAAGGAACACTGCAGTGTTTACGTGAAAATATACATACAACCTACATACGCAAAATGCAGACATTCCCGGGTCTGGTACAAAGCAGAGAGTCCTTAAACTATTGAAGGGCAGCAGAGTGAGAGACACATTGAATGTAAAAAAAAAAAAAAGAAATTAAAAAGGGTGGAGTGGTCAGTCCTCATTTCCAGTTGATATCAAAGTCTATGTAAGAAAGATTGCATTGGGTTCCACATCCTCCAGAATTTGTCTCACTTTTGATGACGAATGTGAGTCAGTTTTTCAATTGGGATAAAAGTAGAGATTTGTGATACCCACATATCAACTGCACAGTGGCGCAGTTGGTAGAGCTGTTGCCTTGCAGCAAGAAGGTTCTGGGTTCAATTCCCGGCCCGGGGTCTTTCTGCAC
>CAEGAE010021825.1:0-34852 GCA_903067095.1 Girardinus metallicus | reverse complement strand
GTTTTCAAGCATTCACAGCATATATAATGTACAAACCTTTGAGGAATAAAATAAGAATAACAATATGTTCATGTTCTGCTTTTCATTATTGCGACTTAAATTAAAGTAGTTTAATTGTATGGTACAATTAAACTACTGCTAAAAGTTAATTTTTTCCAAAAAGTTACTAGGCAAATGTAAATGAGTAAATGTAGTTAGTTACTAACCGCCTCTGGAAATACCATTTCCTTGTAGCTATACATGCGTACCTTTTTGTACATAAGGGGTCAAAATAAAAGTAAAGCGGGAATGTAAAATAAAAACTACTTACAATATAAGCGCACGATAGTCTTACTTAGGAGTCAGATGGATAGCCGGCTGATGGCTTGTTGGAAGAAACTTTTGGTCATTTTCTGTTTTTTGTGAGTTTCTTCCAGGACTGGGCGGTTTCAGCCCTTGTTAACTCTTGACCTGAAACAGTTTATATAAATAGGTTTGATGCTCGTAATGAGTGTTTAAAAGTAAATATTCATCAAACTTTCTTTAACGTCATATATCAGAATAATATGATATTTTGTCAATAGAATTAAGTTCAGAGTTTCAGATACCACATGGTTAAAAATGACAAATTTAACCTCAAATCTACAAAGGCATGCCACAGACTCCCCACAATATTGTTATATTTAAACAATATCTGTTTAACAAAAACAATGGAAAAGCAGCATGTATCAAATGAGGCTCAGTCATCTTAATGAGCTGCTTTACCAGCAATTTAAAGAAGTAGTTTTCTTTGTAATTGTCACTCTTTTTTTTTTTTTTTTTTCAATCATTGTGAAGAATTTTTGGTCCATTAACTTTACCATGATGTTTCACTTAATTGGGGTCTCTTTTTTGCATTGCTGTTTTAAGGTCATTAGAAGGGTCTGGTTTCTTTACAGTTGTCTACTTACACTTTACAAAACTAATGAAATAAATGTATTTAATTATAAATAATTGAGCCTGAGGCAGTTCTATTGTTGAAAAACGATACCCTCTCGTCTGATTAAGAACTTCTCCTTTAATAGCTTTTTTCAAAATAACTATACGTAATCTTTTTGCTTTCTCGTAATTTTTTTTTTATTTTTGGTGATTTGTAATGTTTGTGTCATGCGGGTTGTTTGCTGTGAGTTGAGTCTTAATTCTTGAGTTTCCCATTTGGTGCAATTAATGATGGTTTACTGTTTTGGCCTCTTTCAGCTTTAAATAGTTGTTATAAAAAGGTTTGTTCATTATTTACAAATTTGTTCAAGCTTGGCCAGATTGGATGGAGCAACTTTCAAGTTTTGTCAGAGATTTTTAATTGATGAAGTTCTGGACTTTCACTTTTCAGTAGTTTCCCTTTTCTGCTAAGGAAACGCATCTCCCTCTATGATGCTGTCACCATTCCAGTGTGGGTGTGAGGAATGGTGACAGGGGAATGTGAAGTGTTGGTATTTCACCACAAATGGCACTTTGCACATAGACCAAAAAGGTTAGTTTTAGCTATATGAGGTAGGTGGCCATGTCATGTTTGCAACTGGGGCTTTTTTTTTTTTTTACATGAAACACTGAACAATGATTTGTCAGATGTTTTAGATGTTCAAAGCTTGGGGTATTTTTTTTTATAATTTTACTCTAGTTTCAACTTAAGATGAAAATCTTTGTTATCGCTGAATATTGAGCTCTAAATAGAAATTGTTGTGGCTTTAGAAAGAAATCCCTTTCTTGCTTTAAGCTTTGGAGCTGCAGATTAAATGCTTTTTTTTAACAAGAACTTGAATTATGCGCATGAGCGTCTTCAGCTGAAAGACAAGCTATAATTCATATAAAAAACCTGATAAAATAAATTTAAATGTAGCAGCAATAAACTTATCCTTATCTGATCTTGTTAAGTGTCAGTTTGTTTTGAAGTCAAATGGAAGAAAAAACTCAGTTTCATATCTGGAGTTGATGTTTATCAGATTAAAAGCTGTGGTTTTCTAAATGAAAGTGTGACCCCGAATACAAACCACTTCTTGCTGTTGCAGAAGCTTTGATAAGAACTGTAGAACCTGCATCTATTTCTAATGCAATCTTAAATATTATTTGGAATCCAAAAATGAGAAAACAAAAATTATTATTGATTTCATTTATTTAACAGGCATATTTTATGATATGTAACATCTTGTACTATACCACATCACACATTGTATAAATGTTAATAAATATATTCTTTAAGAACTACAAGATACATAACTTTTCCCTTCAGCGTTGGAGGAAAAAAAAAACCAGTTAGACCAGGCAAGTCCACTAGGGGGCATCAAAGCAGCTTTTCCAACGATACATTCTTTGTAGTTTCACTGAGTTCATCACCACACCCCAAATAAATAAATAAATTAGATAGTTACAAGGCTAATATATATTTGTTATGTTGAACTATATTCAGTGTAGTGTGTTCTCCATGTTAAACTCTTTGTTACGTCTGGGTCGCCTTCCTCTCTCAGTCCATACTCAGATTGGCTATGCCCTAAAATTGACAGAAAAGAAAATTCCACTTAATGTTGCAAATATGTGTTTTAGGTCAATTATTGTAGTAAAAATAAATGCATATAGACAAACTTTACTTGTGAAAAGTGCAACCAAACAAAATAATGATTTTACCATTTGAAGAAGAGATTCTAGTTGGTTGAGAAACTTATCAACACTTTCTGCAGGATGTGCTTTGCATTCATTGCATGAGGGCTAAAGGAACAAAAAGCAGATAATTAGCTTCTAATCCTTCACATTAGACACTAGTCATCATAAATACATGTGGAAAATCTCATATATTTGCTGCTCTTACCGTAGAATCTTTGGCACAAAACTGCAGCCCACTTATCTGTAAAAATTTAAAGAGATGTGTTAATTTTAGTTGTGAACAGCCACGCTACCGTTACAGTGAGTCTAAACTTTGATTTTCACCACAGCAAATTTACTTACAGTTAACTTGTTTCTCAGGCTCCTGAATAGTTTAATTTGTTGCGTGGTTTTGCTGAATGTCGAGACACCTTCCTCAAAGCACTTCAGAGCTGACAGACAACCACAGTCCTGCTGTAAAACGAAGAATTTAGAAAAAAAATTAACACTTTTTCCAGTTTTTTCTCTTGAAACATTTTAATATATAAAAAATAAATTCAATAGCATATTTATAATACTTCACATTATACCAACAATGGATTTGAGGGTTTTTTTTTTTGTTTGTTTTTCATGTTCGTTTCTATCAAACTTTTTATCTGTTTTAGGCCAGTTGTGATTTATTTGAAATGATTACTCTCCCAAAACCAGTTACACTTGAGTAAAGCCAAGACGTTAAGTGGTCTCTGAAGGTTGTTTTAATGGCAGCACAGTTGTTATTGTTCTTATATATAATTTAAGACATTTCCTGCCATCGCAACATTCAAAGTGCTTCCAAGAAATTTTTTCTTTGTTTCATGTCAGACTTATGAGTGTGATGCACCAATAACACTTTTACCTAAAGCGAAACTTATCAAGATGATGCTTTCAATATCATTATGATAATAAAGTTCTGGGTAAAATCCTTCCCCTAAAAGTTTAATAAAAATTTTAGTTCAAATATATATTTTTGAAACAATAATCATACTGCAAAATTCCAGCTATCGTGCCCGAAAGTTCTTTTTGTCTTTTTTTTTTTTTGTTTGTTTTTTGTATGACTGTTGTGAGGTTAGAGCAAAATCCTTCCATGGAAAAAAAACAAGAGCAGCTAAAACTGTTTAAAAATTCCCCATGTGGGACTGTTTTCATTTGACTATAACAAATGATGTTGGATTTTTACTTTTTTCCATGACTGATTGGGGATTAGTAATTTAGCAAAATAAGTTTTCAAAAAAGATTTGGGTGTAAAGTTAAAGTTTCTGCTAAGACAGCCTGTCTTCTCAGAACGTTTGGAGTTTGTGAGGTAGTGTGAGGAAGCACCGTGGTTTCAAAAGCTCTCTGCTTGATTACTCATCACATTTTACTCAACGGAAGCTGTGAGAAAATGAAAAAGTGCTCTGAGCAAGCTCCTGAGATGACTCACTGAAGAACATTTGGTTAACAAGAAGGAAGACTTATTTGAATTTAAAAGTAATGCTTTTGATTTTTTTGCAAGGTCAGAAAGTTAACTGTTGACTGAAATGCACATTCTTTATATTAAAATGCATTTATTTTAAATGACATATTTTGTTACCTATTTACATAGTATTAGCTTGCTGTAGATACATAGTCCACATTCTCTACAAAAACATTGAAAACCTTAAAAATCTCCAAAAATTGTCCTTAATTTGAACTTAATAAAACATCATTCTTGAGCCTCCAAGCAAAGTTTGTTCCTAAAGAGTTACAGCTGATTGCCTGTGCTTCTCAACTGGCACTAGTTATGATTTAACACATCATTTGATGTACACCTACAGTAACAATCATCTGACAATTACTAGCAACAGTGGGAGAGTAACAACAATGAGTAAGCAACCACAATAATGTCAATATTTATTTAACAAAATAACTTTGCTTACCTCCATGTTCTTTGGTAGCATGTTCACCCTCTTCTCCGTCTTATCCATACTCTGCAAGGCACAGATTAAGAAGCATGTTTTAAGTAACAAAAACTATGCAAAGTGTATGCAAAGCAATGAAAGCAATGTTAGCTATACTGACCGTTAGGGTGTTGTTAAATTTTCTGAGTTCAAACAGGGTTTCTCTTAGTTTTCTTATGGACGAGGTCCTCGTTGGGGCTGGCATTGCCACGGTGCAGCAGCAGAGCGCTAAGAGGCAAAAAACAACCAGCTTCATTTTGTCAGAAGTAGGAGTCAGATCACCAAAAGTTGCTCTATGAAAGATTTACTGGAAATGCAAAGAGTCCTGTTACTTACCTTTATATAGTTATCCCTGAGGACATAGGAAAACCACTTGCAGAGCTGGAAAACTGTAGAAACTAATTGTGTGTGAGTAATGAATTTTCTTTTCCACTGGCAACCACTACGTCGAGTCGAGAGTGTCGTCAAGCCGCGCGTGCGTGACGCCTATACATACAAGTGTGTCAATGCAATGTCACTTATGTGCACCTGACAGGAAACTACAGGGAGACGGCACTTCCCATTTTCACTTTGAATCAGTGGAGCCGTAGCCGTACGGTTTCATAGGTAGTCTTCGTAAGCGTGGTGTTGTCAACCTGAATGCAGGTTCTTTATCTCGGCCACCTACACAAACAGAAAAAGCCTTTTGCCACAACAGGAAACCCATTTTAAGTTTTCATGTTGAACCGAAGGTAAGCAAGGACATCGAGCAAGCTTTGGGCATTAAGCGACCGATAGCATCCTACTAGATAGCGTCATGGTCTTCCTGCTGTACAACGACCATAAATAGAAGGAACTCCACTCTGGATCCTTAAGAAAAGACTAAAGACCACATCCAGTTAAATTATATTCACTAAACTAAATGTTAATTTAACAATGAAAGTGTAAATATATAATAAATAAGCTGTGTAAGTGGAAATTAGTACAATGGCAATTGTTTTACCAACTTTTCTCAAATGACGTAAGCCTCTAAACCATTCCATGGGTCAGAAATGTGATTTTATTTTGAAAAGTATTTAGTGCATCCATTGAAATAGAAAAAAAATGCTCTTGTGGTCTAAACCAGTAGTTCCCAAAGTTGAGGTCAGAACTTCCCTTGGGGTCACAAAAATGTTAGTCTGAGGTCTTGAGATCCTCTTGATAAAAATGACCAAAAAAACAAAAATACAAATGAGAAACCATATATATATATATATATATATATATATATATATATATATATATAAACAGAACTTGAATAAGAAAAAGCAACATATTGGTCAATACACTGACCAATATGTATTAACCAATACGTTGCTTTTGACGGTTATTGGTGCTGATTCCATACTCTGCAGCCAGAATGTCTGTTACCAGGTGTTACCTGGTAACAGACTTTTTACCAGGTAACCACTTTTTAACCGACTCTGATAATTGTATGCTCAAACAAGAGTCCAGGTCATGAGCCTCTAGCATTTTAATTTTTTGGGTCTGAAGTTGGAAGGTTTGGGAACCACTGATCCAAACGATTATTCAGCCAGTTGGACTCTATTATACCCATTAGGCAATGTTGTAAATCTCATTCCTAGTGAGCTAACCTAACATTTGTGTCGGAGGAAGGCAGAGCACCCAGAGAGAACCCACACATCCATAGGGAGAACATGCAAACTCCATGCAGAAAGACCCCAATCTTTTTGTTGCAGGATAACACTGCCAACAACTTCACCACTGTGCTGCCCCAGCATTAACATTGTCAGACGGAATAAGTTGATGTCATCTGTTTAAATACAAGGGGCTTAGGGAAGGACCCATTGTTCGGTGTCCAACAGCTGACAGCTCCATTAACAGACTGATAGACACTACTGTCTTCATCTTGGTTTGAACAACAGCGAGAGCCAAGACTGACTGAACTGTAAATACCTGTTAAAACCAATGTGTTTGCAGGATTCGTTTAAGACAGGTTTCCCAATCCTGGTCCTAAAGGCACACTGCCCCGCATGTTTTAGGTGTTTCCTTGCTTCAGCACAGCTGATTTCAGTTAGCAGGTCTTTGATTTTCAGTAAGTTAAACTTACTGAAAATCAGCTAATTGTGTTTATCAGCGGCATCTGGATGTTATTTACTCTTTATTTCCATGGGATTGTTTCATGTTAGAGTGACCCAGATTTACCTCAACGTGCACAGTGACACATTTTTCACTTCTGGCAGCAGAACTGCAGATGTGAAGGAAAGCTGTCCTATAGCCCACTATGAGAGGTGTTGAAAATGTTGACAAATGATTCGTGGTCCATACTCTGCAGCCAGAATGTCTGTTATAAGGTGGGGGAATAATAATTAAAAGATGGAAAGAAGAATATGTACTATTGGAAAGATTTTCAGATGAGGAGAGCTTTCCTTGGCTACCATTGTTTTATATAGAAAACGCAACAAAAGTGATCAGTATGGAAATATCAGTATAGGTATGATTGATTAAGGTTATCTGCTCCATTATGCTATAATATTACACACCTTGGAAATTCAGGTGGCGCCAAATTTTACTCAGCATGTCCATCTGCATAACTAGCTGAGGGTTTCTGCCTTGTCAGAGGTAGCACACACGCGTTCTCTCCGCACACTATCTTCACAATCATCCTCCGCAACCAGACGAGAGGAAGCGACTGTAAGAGAGAAAACCCCTCTCGTCTATTCTCTGACTGTGTTAGCGTAAAGGAACAGGTGGGTGGGGGCTTGGACAGGTCTGAGAGGTGCTTCTCCCTCAGTCTTTAGGCTTATCAGGAGTGCCTTCTGTGATGCACATTCAGAAAGGAAAATGTGTCTTCAGGTAGATTTCAATTCAGAAGAATTTCCTCCTGGGGCTGCCATCAGCGAACCCCCCGTTGTGTGTTGGGGTGTGTTTGTGTGTATTTTTTTCTTTTCTTTTTACTAAGCACCTATTACATAAGGAAAGTGTGTGAAGAGTAAACATTTTGTTCAACGTAAAAAAAAAGTCAAAATTGCTAAAAAAAAAAAAAAGTAAAATTGAACCAATGCAGATTGAAAATTGAAAACTGTTTTTCAATTTTCATGTTTAATTTAGTTTATTAATAGGACTTTCCTCATGAACAGTTTCTGGACTCAAATATGAAAACCTTAATTCTTTCTGATAGAAACATGATTTTGGCAACAAAAAAAAAAAAAAAAAAAACGGTAATAATGCTACTTTAACTTCATTACTTATTGTCTGATGCACATTTATATTTTACATTTGAAAGAAGTGCATATATCAGTATCCTGAAGTCAGGGAAACGTGAAAATCTAACAATCACATTTTTTAAATAAAACATTGAGGTGTGAAACTTTTGACAGTGAATGTAATCAGTTGTGAAATGTTTGCTGTTGTATTTTTATATGCCGTAATATGTAAAGATTAGTTTAAAAACAAACTGATGAGCATTTATTGCTCACTAAAATATCAGATTCTTGCAGTAATAAAAGCATAACCTTAATGGGTGTTTGTTTAAATGTAATGAATCTAAAGTTAAAGCATATGGTAATTCTAGAGATATTCAGTAGCTGTTATACAGATGAAATAAAATTAATACTAAGCTCCTTTTCAAATAGTAAAAATGTACTCTTTATATTTGCTACAAAAGAAGTGTTTAATCTGGAATTTTCAAAAATGCAATGTTTTTTTTAATTAAAAAAACATTGTGTTAAAAATTACCTGCTTCTGTTGAAAAACTGTTAAAAATTTAAAATCCACATTCGAACATAAGCAGGGAGTGAGATTATCTGTTTTCAAAATGTGATATTTAGTGTGGAGAAATGTTCTCTTCATAGGTGCCCCAGCTCTTTCCGTTGAACATATGTCAAAGCGTTGCTGCCCTCGGTTACCTTTTTTTGTTACTAAATCTGTCAAAGGTGACATGTGACGCAGTGAGAGTTTTTGTGGTCAGCCGGAGTGTTAAACACAATGCAAAATGTGCGACTTGAAGAGAGGATCCAAGAAGCAACATTTTACACACAGGTAAAAAGTGAGAAATGATTTTTACGTTTGCAAAACAAGGACAAAACACTTTTACCAACCTCTTCTTTTTGTCTTTGATTAAATCAACTGTGGAAACATGTTCAAAATTAGACACTGTGAAATTTTGAAGTGGGTGTTTGTTTTTCTTTTAACGAAACAAATGTCTGTATTTTAAATGATCAAGTAAAAACCTCCAATTGTAACAAGCATTTTTCCAATTAAATATTTAAAGGATTGAATGCATTTTGCTGCCAATAATCATCATGTATTTGATGGTTTATTTACTCTGTCTTTATTTCACGGAATCATAAATCAGTGACAGTGTCTCTGCCACAACTGTTGCTCATCAGTATCATAATTTTGTTTTTGTTTTGAGTTGACGTGGTCATACTGTACCTACACAAATACTTTTTTTTTCTGTTTGTTGACATTCAGCCTAACAAAGCAAGTTTAAATTCTCGCTGAGTGCATTAACTTGTGGTGGAAATTAATTATCCTGTGTGTGGTTGATTTTAAATACAGTGTAATCAACATGTCAGGTAAAAATGAAGTACATAAACGCTGCTGTTACATTTGACCCATGCACTTGCACTTCAAACTATTTCAGTATCAGGGGGATTTGTTTACTAAATTATAATTATGTCGTTTACTTCCTCCTCCCACCTGCAGTAGTAGTATGACTTCTTACTCTGTGGTCTCCCCTTTGGCAACACTATGCATTTCCAGGTTGCAAGCAAGTGGGCGCAAGTTTGAAAGCTCGCATGCAGCACGTACACACGATGGTATGTAAATCTGCACATTATCAACTGGATTTTTAATATGCAGAGAGGTTGTTAAATGCACAGAATTTTTTTTATTTTAAAGCTTTTAATGCTGACACAAAACCAAGACATATATTTTTTCTGTAAGTCAGAAAATCCAACATGATCGATATTACCGTAAGCGTTCAGGAAGAACACACAGCAGGCGTGGGTGGGGGATCGCCTGCTCAGGTTTGTTCACCGGTATGACACCAAGGATGACATAGCTGAATTGTAAAATAGATAAATCGCAATCATTGTTCAGTTCCAGGCTTTACTAAGACCAGTTTCAATCAAAATATAAGGATAGCAGACTCTTGTAACCTTTTTAAAGTGTCTATTATTATTTTATAAAAAAAAGTTGTAAAACAAAATGAGAGCATTAAGTTCAAGGTGGTTCCCTATTACCAAATCTGCAACTGTTGTTTAGATGTTATCTTCACCAGAAAACTGTGTCAAACATGGAAGTTCACCTGTTTCCGTTTTCTCCTTTTTTTATTGGCACATTGATTTTCCGCTGCCTTGTTTACAGAGGAAACAAGATTTACAAATGCAACAATAATCTCTTTGTCAGCAGCTCATGGTTAAAACTGCTGGAATCTGATAAAAAAGACTCAGAAAAATGTGTCATTTCTCTTCTGAATGGGCAATTACACCCACGTTTTCTATTTCTCAACCACTATGCACATATGCTTTTTTTGCAGAGATTCATTGGGTTTTATCTCTTCAGTTGGCCCCAATTTTTAATCTCAAAGTTCTTCCACATTCGAAAACTCAAAATAGTATCAATAGTATCTTGAATATTTCCATGTTTTCCTACATTACAGCCACCAATGTCTATGTAAAGAAAGTGGAAGTATTTTGTATGCAAACACAAATTAGTGTTTCATGATTGTGAAAGTGTGTCGTGTGCTTATGTTCATGTCCCAAAACACAAGAGGCCCAAAAAGGTACAAAAGAATTTACCTCGTACCAAAATGATTATCCTTGCACTCATTTTAGTAGTTCATTTATTTTGAAGTGTCTATCTGCAAAAAGTAACATCGATTAATAGTCATTGGTCAATCAAGTATTATTCAATTCAGTTTATTTTCATATAGCCAATTCACAACAAATGTGGTCTTGAGGCACTTTACAAAGAAAAGTAATTTCATTTCAAGCACATCTTCATTCAAATGATCCAACAATGCATTAAACTCAATTTAATATTCAAATTAAAAATTAAGGAAATCCAAAAAGTACCCAAATTTTACTCAAGAAAAACAAACATATTTTAACTAAAACACAATTAAAAAGTAGCCATTCAAGAAATTACTTAAACCTCCCAAAGACTGTGAATTTTCAAAACTACAAAAAAAAAAAAAAAAATCGTAAAAGTGCACACGAGGTTAGTGTGCACTTTTACACACTAACCTCGTGTGTAGAAGTGGACTGCGCACAGAGTAAAAAATTCATTAGGTCTAAATCTCTTACAACCGCAGGAGAGTTAAGTGAGATTTTTAAAAAATGGTAAAAGTTTAGAACAAACTTAGAATTTAGACCAATATTACATCATTATTATTTAGAAACTGTGGAGTTACTCACTATTTATACGCAGAGACCAGAAGCCCAGAGGAAACTTGTGGACCAACATTGTTAGGCTACTTTTCAGACTCCTGTTCTCCCGACCCAGACATGCAATTAGACCACAGGATCCTTAGCAACCCTGAACAGGAGCTGCTAGTTTACATACTTTAGATCAACATTAGATTATTTTTCTTCTTTTGCTCTTTTTCTTCTTCTTCTTTCCTTTGGTTTGTTATTTTATTTGTATTTCCTTTTAATTCATGTAAAGCACTTTGAATTGCCTTGTTGCTGAAAATATAAATAAAATTACCTTACCTTACCTTACCTTACCTAAAATCAAAGAAAAAAAATGGTAGAAAGGCTACTCTAGTACTGATTAACTAATCATGACATCTGATTTAACAAAAATTAATCAGACAGACAAAAAATAATTGTGTGCAAATTCTGGTATTTTAAAAACTGTACTTTAAAACTAATACAAATAAATGAATAAATGTTATACTTATAAAATAAAAACAAGCAAAAGAACTGTTCATTAGACAGCAGATACAGTAGCTTTAGAATAACATAACTTTTGTAAAATGAAGAAGAAGTCTCACTTTAACATAAACTGTTAAAGTGAGACTTCTGGTGCATTTTTGGTAAAATATCTTCTTCATTTAGTGAAGTTACTCAGTGGATAGAGTATTCAGAAATTTTACTCCAGTAAAAGTACCACTACATCATAATAATATTACTCAAAAGTAAAAAGTACTACGTAATAAAGCAACTCCTGAAAGTATTTTCTTTTTCAAAAAGTTACTCAAGTAAGTAAATGTAACAATTAACTACCAAACACCTGGTTATATCAAATTAGTTTATAGAATCTAAACTTGAAAAGATACATGTACTTTTATTAAATTTACATTTGCAATGCAGCATAGTAACCGAAAAGATGTGGACACCTTTTTTTCCCAACCTTAAAACTCTGATCTCCCTAAACCTTTAAATGTGATTGGTTAAGGGGTGGAAACAGATTTCTCTTAAGTTGACCAATGAAGTTTCTGTGTTTTTTTAAGTCAGGTGTGCAGCAGGAACTTGAGGAAGGTGGGGAAAACACATCTGAATAAAAAGATTGGATTGTCTACGCCAATGTCACATTAAAGCAACATCTTTAAAGATGTTTCAGCTTTTAAGAACATGTATTTTTCTTTTTGATTGTGCTGGATAAGAATGAGGTTACAGAAAAGAAAAAAAAAAGCAAACCAAATAAAGAACTCAAGACTTGATCCGTATCTTCAACACCTCAGAAACAAAGGAAGCATCGATGATAAGACTTCAACTTCTTCTACCATACAAGTCTCAACATTAGAAGATGTCTACTCTGAAACCTCAAGCATTCAGACAGAATTAAGTAATATTTATAAATTCATTTAATTCTAAAGGTTAAATTGATGGGTTAAGATTAAAAGGGCAAACATACCACTGCTGCAGTCAGTCCTTGCTTCTCCAAAGCACAGTGACAGTTCTTACTTTGTGTTGAACTTCTCTTATTCAGAAGGGGACCCTGTAAATAGGTTGCCCACATACTGGTGACACATTCTTGACATTTAAGAGTTAATTGACTTTTCTTTTATTTACCAGCAGTGACCAGACTTGCAGCGCTTAGCTGTTTTGGAAATTGATCATTCTATTGGAAAAAGAAAAAAAAAACACAAGAAGCGGTGGAGCAGTGGGAGTACTGAACGGGCTGTGTGATGTGAATGCTGTTAAACCACAACAGAAGGGGAATAACGCCCAGCTGAGGGGCTGCGAAGATATTAAAGGCTATGAAACTGCCACTGTACAAAAACATCCAACTCCTATTGGAAAGTTTTGTTCTAAAATTGAAGATCTGGTGAAGAACAACAACTTCACCAAAATTAAGTCTGCTGTCGGCAAATCAAGCCCCCTTTCCTTTTGTCAACGCCTTGATCCAAGATAACTGTATCTATGTCTACATTTAAAAAATATAAAAAAAAATATGAAGCATATTGGAAGAAAAGAGGATAAAAATTATATTTAGCCAATAAAGTCTCAATCTGTTTTTACCTATCCATATTGTTGGAAATTGCATGGCAGGGTTAACTGATTGTTTTATGAAAACCATTTCAACATAATCTTGAGTGTTAAGTTATTATCCCAATCTAATTCCCTTTTTGCAAAAAAAAACACAAAATAAAATTTCAAGAATTTCCCGTCTGATGTGAATAAACTGTACAATAGAGTTCCAATTTCTTTTTAACTTATGAACAATAAATATATTGCCAGCAGTACGTGTTAAACTTCAGATCGCAAAATTGTCATTGCAGTTAATTTTTGTCTCATATTTTTGTAAAATTTTAAATCCCTCCTGCTTTACTCTCAGGAGTTATTCAAATAGTAGTTAATTACATCGGAGACTGTTGATAGCAAGTAAAAACAAGAAATTTATGGTCAGAACAAAATAATTTACTGTTTTTCTGTTTGAAAAGGAGCAGGAAAAAGTGCACACTTATTTAATCCTACCTCTTATCTCAATTTAATGAAATATATTATAACCTACTGACTCAATAATTATTAAATATTTGTACTTAAAACCATGTTATAAAATTCATGTGCCTGTTCAATATACTGTGCTAAAGAGCCAACAATAAATATTACATGGACAAAATGGTTACAAACTAACTCTCACGAGACAAGAAAATGTACGGATAATATTGATAGAAACATTGAGAATGTAAATAACTTGACATACAGCTAAGGTTCCCCGCACAATGTGGGTAACACAGCTTTGAGTTGCGTGTGACGTTTGCCACTACTGTATTTTGGTTGGCACTACTTTGTGAAGCGGAAGGTCATGCGCTTATAAAAACAATAAAGATGGAGCCACACCACCCACCAGAGCAGGGTGGTGTGGCTACCAGTTAAACTGAGAATTATGTCTCCTGTCTCTTATGTACTTAAGCAAGTTAATACTTCTGCAAAGATGTATACACAAGCTACAGATGATGACAGAGTCCAGAGCTTCCTATGGAAATACTTGGAGATCCACTGCAGAAGAACCAACACTTTGTATTTATTTTTACACTGATTGATGCTTGAACATTTAATTTAAAAAACGAAGTCAGATTTCTGTAGAAAAGGGAGCTGCAAATCATCATACAACTGAAACTTAAAATCTGCAAACAACACCCTAAATGCTGATTGCTTTCTATTGTATTTGTCTGGATTTTTGGTGTGTGTTCTCATTAAGACAAAAGCTTGTGAGTAAAAATAAGTGGATGTTTGCACATTTACTAAGAGACTGATTTAACACAAAAAGCATTGTTGATAAAAGATACCTTATACGTTTAGAATATTTTAAATTGTGTATTCTGTTGAAAGGCAGTGACATGCTTTGTAAGATTATTTTCTTTGAATAAATATGAACTTGAGAAACAGGAGTTCCAGCATGATCATTTTCGTCGTTCTTGGGCCTGCTCAAGAGTCACCTCTTATGGGTAAGACATCGATTTCTTATAAGCTCTCACAAAATCCCACTATGAAAAAAATAGGACTCATATCTGCAGAATAGCTACTTGGCTTTCATAATATCAGGATGTGTATTACTGAGGCACTTTTTAGTTCCTTGGTCCACTCAAAGTGAGCTTCAGATCTGTGTTTCAGCTCTCACCTGTTGAGTGGAGCACTTTGAACTGCAACACAGTGGATGGATTTGAGTCATACCAGGTTACATGATGCAAGCAAGTGAAAAACTGGCCTTTTGATATGGCTCACCTAAAGCAATTCCAAGTTTCATCTTAGCAGGTTCAAGCTTGGCAATTTAGTTTGGTCCACGATAGATAAGCAGTGTAGATTTCTTCAGCTTGTTTTAAAGCAGTTTTTAATTATCACTTTTTAAGGCAAAAAGGTGTTTCAAATTAAATTCACCACCATTTTTGGTAAAGCTGGGTTCAGTTTTAAAAACTAGGTTCAGCAACTAAGTAACAGAACTTACCTTATGACAAAAGTAGGCTGAAAGATATCAAAACATGTGAGATGTTAATCAGTTATTAATATTTATCTTTCTGGAAAAAGTTACTAAGCCATGTCTTAGGCGTTAGGACTCCAGTAAAATACATGGTGCCATTATCCACAGACGTTTCCGGCCTACCAAAATTACCCCAAGATTCCAACTCATTTAGGAAGTCAGTAAATAATCGAGAACAGTTCCTATGCTTCTTTAAGGTAATTGTTAGTGATTAAAAAATGAGAAAGAGGCTGGTCAAAAATGGGATCTATGTAAGGAATGTCCTAAGGCAAAAGAAAAAGGTCATAAAATACAAAATACTTTGGTTAAAAAACATCATAAATATTCTATGGACTGAGGCAAAACTGGCCTTCCATGACGGTTGTATTTAAAACTTAAAACGTATCATTAAAAACCATGTTAGCAGCTAAATGTGGGTCTGTTTTCTGCTTCAGGACCTGAACGGCCTGCAGGTCTTAATGGAACCACGAATTCTGCTCTTTGCCTGAAAATCCTGAAGGATAATCTCCTAATGTCATAACTAACCTCAAACACATTTGGATCTTGCAGAAAAATAAATCAGACATCCACCTCTGAATGGCTTCAAAAATGTTATGAATGGCATAGTCAAAGTCTGGACCTAAATCGATTGAGTTACTGTTACCTTTAAATCAATCTGTCATTCCTGCCAGTTGTTAGGTTTAGAGGGGCATTTTCACAAAGAACCAGTTGGCTTGTATAGCTTTTTTCCCTTAATAAAAGAAAATGGAATTTTATTTTTGGTCATACTGTATTTAATAATCTGAAAAACTTAAGTGAAACAAAGGAGCAGAAACAAAGGAAATCTGCAAAGGAATGTTTGAAAAATCCTTTTCAATCAAACCAGGCATAATCATATGAAATATCAATAACATTTATTGTATGGAATGTTTTTCAAATGTTGGATTTCATATTGAGAGAGAACTTTTCAAATTTTCCACCTGAGGTTCTGTCGCAGTCTAGAACAGGTTATCTCAACTTTCATAATCAGTGGCAAGCATCCTCAAAATAATAGACAGCCGTCTGACGGTTCGGAAAAACACGTCATTACATATCCTGTTTATTTAAGCAAGGTTCGATGTTTTGGACAAAAGCAGACTTCCGCTCCATGTTACAATTAATCTTTCCTATAAGATGATCAAAAGATGTAGGTAAAACAGATCTCGTTCAGGCGATACCAAGTTCAGCTCAAAGCATGAAGTGAGAGTCACTTTTACTGACTTACTCATCTCAGGTTCATCTGCTGATTTCTATTTACAGTAAGATAATTCGAATTAGTCAACATCAACTTAGTCATGTCTGTCTGCCTGTCTGACCATCATTGGCACGCTGCGCTCTGCAAGTTGCACAACAGTGAATGCAATGCACTGAAATCACTTTCACTAAGATCTTCATGAGCTGCTATAGCCTGCTTCTGCATTGCACCACCTCCGTTTCGACAAGAAAGTTGGTAAAAAAAAAACAAAACCTTCTCAAACTGACACTTCACGATTAGTTTAAACATGAGATTTAAACTAAACCGTGATTGTTTTTATTTGCTTTATAGAAAAAAAGAATCTGTACAAAGACACAGGATTTTAAAAAAGTTATTTACAAAGAGAGCCCGTCTTAGTTCCAGAAAAGCTACAGTAAAAATAGTTGGAACAAGGTAAGAATTTAACCCTGAAAAGGTTTTTAAAACTGCAACACTCAGCGGCTTCAGTACAGATTGGTCTTCTTCATTATCCGTAGAAAGTCTTGCTCGTTGACTTCTCCGTCACCATCCTGGTCGGCTTCGTTGATCATTTCCTGTAGGTCGACAAATATGAATGTTATGGAGGGAATCGTGTGAAACCACATAAATATATAGATTTTTTCTTTACACTATTACAAAGTAAGAATGAAATGTTTTAAACTGCAAAATGATAATTTGCTGAACTCCACAATAAAAAAAAAAGTCTAATTAATATGGAGAAGATACTGTGATTAAATTTTTTTTTTTTTTTTTGAGAATTAAACATTTCCGTTTTTCTTTTTCAAGGTTTTAAAACACAGCTGGTAGAAAGATTCAAAGTAAATTCAGTTAGGAATTTACTTTTATCACTTTCCAGACCTGGATAAGTCTGAGAAAAAAATAGCTTGGTATGGAAAAATGTTTGCTTCTACAGCCATTGTTGTAAAGGACAAAACTTAGAGAGGGTTATTATGTATTTTCCAGGCACATAGTGCCAGTTTATACTGCAATCAACTAACTATGGCAACTTCAGTTATGAAAATAATTTATATATCAAGCATTACTTAAGAGAAATCTGATTTCGCAATTTGACGCCTTGAAGTAAGCCTCCGTCTCTTTCAGACACTCCACCTTCAGCACATCATCACAGCAATACTCCTTCATTATCCCATTCACAAGTGTACATAGGAGCTTTGGACTGAGAAGTTGTTCTCATGATGAGCTCAGCAGACATGCATTTCCCCCAGGTGTTTGCTAATTGCTGCTGCCGCTAGTCTGAAGGAGCTGATTGGGAGTGGAGTGGGAGAAGGGTTGCTGTGAGAAGCAACTGGAGACTGCAGCTTTGAGAAGGAAATAGAGGGTGCTGTGTATGAGCAAGCGTTTAGGCACCCCTAAATGTTTGTCACCAGAGATTGAGGATTCCTCAAACATACATGAAAGAATCAAAGCAGCATCCAAGTTTGTTTTTAATGAGAGAATAACATCATGTGAAGCTCAAAAATGTTGATTTTACATAAGACTCCCCCTTTAAAAGTAAGTATCATTCAGTTTGAATTTCATGCTTCATCTTTGATATGCAATATCACATCTTAATTTTAACATTTTACCCTTAAAATATTTTTAATTTAATGACTGAAAGCTGTGCATTCGATACCAACTTTACTGAAGAGGGGCTACAAAGCTTGAATTAGTGCAAAATTTGGAAACTACTCAAAGCGTTTCTGGAACCTACAGTTTAGAGATGTGAAATTTTTGCACTTTTCATTGTTACTGAGAAATTCCTTTTGTCATAAGAATTTTGGTTTATCATGATGATAAACTATTCAACCATACAACATATATTAGATGCCAGAGCAGTATTTGTGCTTTTTTACCGAATGGTGCTAAATATGAATGTCTTAAATCTGAACTTTAATTCATGCATTAATCCAGGATGGTAAACCCAGATTCTGCTCTAATAGACGTTAGCAACCCTGGCTTTGTTTTGGCAACAGGCTACGTGTGTTGCTGCTACATAAGTGCTTCTGCGTTGTGGTTTCTCTGCTTTTCTGATCCTACCATGACCTCAGCTTGAGTTGAAGCCGCTCCCTCCAGGGCCAAATAAGATGTGGGCAATAAAGGAAAAAGTGACAAGTTTCTGTACTTAGCATCAACGAAGCTGATGTCGGATGCAGCATAATTCTCTGGATCAACAGATTATTGTGACATATTGAAGTGCCGACAGTAGTAATGCCATGAGGCAGTGACTTGAGTGCTGAATATAGTAACGAAAATTTTATTTTAAAAAGTTGTTTCCTCTTACTCATTTTCAAGATACAAATTGTGTGCTTCAACAAATTAAATTTGTTCTGTAAACTACACGCAAATAAAACGATGTACATGTCATCCAAATAACTTCCTTATCAAATATTTTGATGCAACAAATTTAAGCATTTTAACTTGGTATACTAGCAACGTTTTTATTTTCTAAACATGTAATTTCTAAACCTGAAAATACTAAGAAAAGGACATGTGACCTGAGAACAGTGAAATGTCACCACTTGGTAATGACTAATACGAATGAAGAAGACTAATCTGAAGCGGCCTCCATCACCTGCGTCGGAAGTTTGCACCTTTTACGCAGATTGAAGCTTTTTGTAGCGAGTTCTCATGGCATGAGTTCCCATCTGTTTTTATTCCTCTCCTATATTTATGACTGCAGGGTACTGAGTACCTAAAATAATAAATAAACTCCAACACGTCTTATTCTCTGATTTTCTTTTGTTGTTGTTGTTTCCCCCTACAAGGAAACATTTCTACTTTGGACTCTTAAGTTCATGTGTCAGAGAGTTTTGTTATCCTCTTTGTGTTTTGTTCTCATTTTAAGGAATATTGTGATATTTTTCTTAATATAATTTCACTGATGATTCATTTACAGCCCATATATGTGATTATTGCACTGTAGCTCAAGTAAAGAAATATATTTTATATCCAAGTAACTTTAACTGTAACTTATCAGATGATATAGATATTTTAGCAATAAAATAAAAGATCCAAAGTTACCTGCAGCTCTTCATCTGTGAGGTTTTCTCCCAGCTCCTTGGCAACTCTCTTGAGATTTTTGAAAGAGATTTTTCCTGTGCAGTCATCATCGAACAGTCGGAAAGCCTTCATTATTTCCTCTTTGCTATCCTTCTCATTCTATTAACATCATAGCAGACAGGAAACATGGGATTACTCTAAACAGGTTAAAACTTCTCTTCCGAGCCCTAAATTATCAACTAATTCCAAATATGTCTTCCTTTTGCATCCAACACTAGAAATTTTGTCTGCAGTACTACGGCACCCCTGCTGTCAGTTCTTTTTGGCCAAACCCATTTAATGATAGAACAACACTGGTCTTCTTTATAATATGCCACTATGTTGAAATTTGGAACATTGTCCTGGTGGAAGACACAATGTTGCCTCATTTTCAGTTGCCAATGGAGAAAAACATGTTAAACAATTATTTTAAACAATGTACTTCTTTTAAAGTAAATGTAACTGAAGCATATTTTGTAATATGCTATAAAGAAACAGTTTGATGAAGACAGAAGACTAAGACCATGAATTACTGGAACCATGTCTTGTGGTCTTATGAGACCAATATCTGGATCAAGCGTGTGTGATGGTGAGGAGTACAACGACAACTGTGTTTTGCCCACAGTCAAGTATGGCGGTAGGAGTGTCATGGTTTGGGACTACATAAGAACTGTCACGATGGGATCAACTTTACACTTACAGGTGTACTCAATTTTGTTGCCAGCACTTTAGACATTAATGGCTGTGTGTTATTTTAAGGAGGCATTACTTGACGTCTCAAATATAAAACAATTAATTAGGAGATAATACTAGAGCAATAAAAGTTGAATTTACTTTGAAGGTTTTTTTTTTAACTGTCAGAGTGAACAGGAGTTAACTCTGTGAAAAATATGTGCATATTTATCATTGTCCAACACTCACCATTTTCTGGGTCATCATAGAAAGAAAGTCATCAAAATCAATGATTCCAGAACCATCCTTGACAACATCTGAAACCATCTTCTTGATTTCCTCCTTTTTTGGTTCAAAGCCTAGGGCTCTCATGGCAACCTGTAGCGAGGATAAACAGCCAATAAGGTTCTGTGAGCACCAATAACATTTGATCTTTAAGAAAGCCCACCTTGAGTTCTTTGATGTCTATTGTCCCAGTTCCATCTGTGTCAAACAGATCAAAAGCTTCCTTGATTTCCTGCTTCTGCTCCTCCGTCAGATCAGGCTTGGAGCTTGACTTTTTCCTTTGGCTCGCTGAGGCAACAGATTTCCGGTAATTTGTAGCCTAAGAAACAGACATGATCAGAAATTACCAGAAGAAACGCCTTATGTATAAAAGAACCAAGGTAGCTAGCAAAAGCTCTCGTTCGGCTAATGGGTGAGACGAAAAAAAATCAACGCCTTTAAGACTAAAATGAACATAAAACATTGTGAACAGAGCTGACATGAGATATTAAACACTTCTGCACAGCTTTACCATTTAAAAATCCGAATCCACCAAAAAAGAAAACTTCAGGGTTGTGTTTGCTAATCAGATGTCAACAAAACATGCAGCAACGGCTGTATTTTTAACGGACACACACGGCAACCAATAGAAGGTAGGAAAAAACGGAATCTGGTCTTGTTAGCCAATCTGAAAGTAGTACAGGCGGTCTCTAAAAGTTTCCACCAATCGCCTTAAGTCATTTTTTGTTGCCCAGCAACTAGGGCATTTAACGCATGCGCATTGTTGTTGTTTTTTTTAAGCCCGCGTGTCCGGAAGAGAGTTTAGAACAAAACAAACGGTTCAGATTTAAAAATAAAGGTAACGGCTCGTATTCATAGATAACATTTGAACAGTTATATCTTTTCACAAAAGACTGTTTTATTGTATTTCAGGTATAACACAGGTAACTTCATTCATAATATTATTTATGGTAGCCTGCATGCGCCTTATCTGCAAAACGTCTTCAATATAAAGTAAACATTGTATATTTATTTAAAAAGCGGACTTAGAACGATTTTGAACCAGTTTAAATGTTGTAAAGTATGGAATTAGAGCATCACATTCTGGTTTTTATGTTAGTATACTGCATAAGGATTAAATCACAGTATTGTTCTCATTGACATGATTTATTCAGATCAAATAAACAAGTAGGATTTGGAGTCATGACATAAACATGTTGCTTGTATTTCCTTGTTGTCTGACAGGTTGACTTTTTTGAGGCATGCCATGAACTTGATGAAGGTTCCAACATTCTTGTATTGAAGCAGACAGATCAGCTCTGTATGTCTAGCTCTATTTTTTAGTTTCCACCTGCTTCCAGTCAAATTGTTGACTGTGTCTTTTAACAATTCTTTCCTGAATGTTAAAATAATTTTTTTTCATTGAGCAAATGTATTATTATCTTGAATAATGACTTAAATATTACCAAACTTACTTTGGATGGACCCAAACAGATATACAGCTCCACATCATCACAGACTGTGGAAATGTGATGGTGTTCTTAAGGCAGTCGTTTATATGCTTCATTGGCATGATAGCGAACAATAGCATCATTCCCTCTGAATATGCAAATTTGTCATCTTATTTTCTTTCAACCAAGTTCTTACAGTGTGTTTCTAAACTTTGACTCCTGCTTATATGTTTTTGGGTTTTGTTTCTTTTATTGTGTATTTTCTATTTTCAAGGCAATATTGCTTTGAATTTTCCATTAATGTATTCTTGTATGCTTCCATTTTTCACATTTACTGTTTTGTTTGGAGTTGGTTTTCCAGCGCTCATTTACTTTCTTGAAAAAAATTTTTTTAACCCATTCCATGGTTTCAAATGGCAGCTCTGATGTTGGGGCCTCGTTTCCTATCAGAGGCCCAAGTGCAACAGCTCTCTAGTCTGGAACCACTTCTTTAACTCCTGATTCCTTTGTGTATTTACAGTAATTGTGCAAATATTAGTTTTTGTTTTTATTTTCCTATACTTGGTCTAAAGAAAAGTGATTATTAGCCATGGGCTGCATTATCATTTCTTAAGCTTTGGGTGTTGTACTTAACAACTCCATTTGTGAATTAGACAATAGTCAGCTTATATTATTTTGGTATACCTGCTTATTGAGTATATCTACCACCTGGAGACATTGCCTCCTGGCGTAGTCATATAGAGGTGACTGAAGTGTGATGCATCAACTAGACATATTTAGTATTAGTAATTAGTCCTTCCTTATGCTGGCCTTTTTGTCCTGAGTTAGATTTTCTGTTGAAAAGAATATTTCTGCTAAATAAAATGTAAAGCATTGATCTTAAATCCAACATTAATATAAGCAAACAAAGAATCTTTGGAAACTTATAGCATCCTCTAGAAGACAACGTTAATATTAAAAACTATTTAACCTTTCTTTTTTCTGCAAATAATGTTAAGCAGATTTACTAATTAAACGGATAATATTTGCTGACACTGAGTGTTTCTGATTCTTTTATTTTTCAGTCTGGATAATGCTGGAAGGCGTAGTAATAAACAGTCGGCAACATGTTGGACTCCAGAAACTCTCAGCGCTTTCAGGAAGGATACGGTCCTCCGTTGGTCCGTTTAAAAACTACAAGTTCATCCAAGATGAATCGAGTGGGCACTCGGATCTTGTGTGCTCATGCTTTCGTATCATTGAGAACCTGGAACCTACATGCACGGTGGGTCAGCTGGTTTATGAGACTGTTCAAGCCCATCACAAGCGGTTCCGCACAGGGTCTGGATGCTTGCTGTTTCTTGCAGGAGCTTGGAGCCATGCTGCATTGATCAGCCTCCAGAGAGGCATTTCAGTTAAGCACATAATCACAGCTATGTCTGAGGGGATTGACATTTGCTTGGATGTGTGCAAGAAATGTTCAGTTTCGTTCAAAGACCTCACTGTAATGGAGAAATGCACTGCTGCACCTGAGGGTACAAAGAAAGCTTCTACCGATGCATCCAAAGATATGGCAAACTTTCATGACAAGTGTATAAGCAAAAGTGGACAGAGAAAGGTTAAGCTCAGCAGACATTTTTGTGAGGCCAAGTCTGAAATGCTCTCCACAATTCGGCATCCTGATCAGCCTGACATGATAGTCATTGCTGAGTCTTTGAGCCATGGTTGTGAAAAGGCTATGAAATTGGCAGTTGAAGCTGCTCAGATGCTGTTAAAGACAAACCAACAACATATCAGCGATCCCTTGTTTGACATTTCAAAAATGTTAACCTGTTTTGTTTCTGGCTTACCAGAGGACTGCGCATGTGTTGTTGAAGGCTGCATTCTTCTTTTATCTGACGAGCAGGCTGCAGTTGCTCATGTGGTAAATCAACAACCCCTGAAAGTTGCTCTTATTACTGGAGATCTGTCTCAAACCTACCGCCACTTGGGCTTCAAAAGCCTACCAGGTGAACAATGTGTGCGTGAGGACTTTGATTTGTCAGCTTCAAGCAAAGAGGATGAATGGGTGGATAAGGTTGTGAAACTACTCTTGAACCTGGAAGTGAAACTGATACTAACTGCTGGCCTTGTCAGCCAGAAGGTCATCCAGCACTGTTGTAGACATCAGATTCTCGTGGTGGAAAAGGTCAACTCTTCTGTTTTGAAGACTATTGGCAGCTCAACTGGAGCTATTCCAGTAAACTATGCCACGCAGTTAACGGAGTCTTGTGTCGGTGATGGTGTTAAGGTTGAGATCTGGAGGGATCTCAGCAGCTATGAGAGGAAATCTTTAACAGCTGTGAACATTTCCACTGGCAGGAATAGTGGGCTGGTCACAGTGGTTGTAACAAGTTGCGTACATGGCAAGCTGCAAGCCCTGGAGGACCAGTTCTGGGCCTGTGCATACCGTTTACACCATGCACTGAAAGATGGAGCCCTGCTGCCTGGTGCTGGAGGAGCCGAGGTGCTTTGTGTTCATCAGCTACAAAAGCAAGCAGAACACAACAGGGTGAAAAACAGCAAAACCGGGTCAGCAGCTAAGCTCTACAGAGGTCTCGTGCTACAACTCATGGCAGATGGTTTAATAGATTACATAACGGCTGTAATGGTTAACACCGGAAGGTTCACAGCAGCCAATGCTAGAACTATTGTCAGCCAGCAACTGACAGAATTTCACAGAGATGAAATAAGCCCAGGGAAGTTTTTGAAGCTTGTTTCGCAGAGCAAAAGACAGGATGCAGGTTTCTCAGCAGTGAAACCAGATGAAGCACCGGCTTTGAACATCTATGATAACTTGAGTGTGAAGCAGGAAGCTTGGAGGAAAGCTTTAGACCTAGTTTTTCTAGTTCTACAGACTGATGCAGAAATCATCACGGGAACTGGCCAAAAAAATGAGGGGAATCAGATTCTGTTTTGATTGGTCCAAAAACAAAATAATTTATTTATGTATTGGTTTTCTAGCTTTTGCAATTTGCCGTAAAGTTTGTTTTTTGTTAAAGTCATGTTATGTGAGTTTTCTTGTCATCAATGACATAGATAATATAGAGAGTGTTATACCTATTCTCTACCACTAGGGAGAGACATTATCTTCGAAAATAAACCTTTCAAAAACATTTCAGTGACCTGGGTTTCTTATTCAAAGTTGCAACATAGTCACAGTAAACTTCAGAAATTGACTAATTATTAATTATTCTTTAAAAATTCAAGGGGGAAAAAATTTGTTGTTAAATCTTTGCTTCTAAACATCTAAATCAGTTCAGGGCTCAACAATCTTTTAAAGGTAAGTATTCATTTTTAACTCTCAGGCCAGCCAAATAAAAACTTGTTCAGAGCCACAAATATCACATGACTTTCTAAAAACAGATAACTTGTAATTTTAGACAAATATTTACTGTAGAAAAGTTGCTGTTTTTAATGAAACACAATTTTATTTATAATTGTTAGGATTTAAAATAAAGATTAGGAAAAATGAGGATGGATTGTTTTCAGTGGGATGGAAAATGTAAAAAAACAAAATGGCACATAGATTACAACCTAATAACAAGAATCCATATCTAAAAACATATTGCAAGTGCTTTTAGTGTCATTCTTTGTGGAAATGCAATGCATATATTGTGAGAACAAACTGTTTGTTATATATACATTTAAAATGATTAGCTAGTTGTGGAAGGTCTAAAGATCCATTTGCGACTTCAAAGCTGAAGGTTGCAGACCCCTGATTTAGACTAACTGGAATTAGTGAAATGATCTAATAAAGAGCTAATTACCTCAAAGCAAGACTTTAAAGAGAATATTAGTTGATGTAAAAGTATTTTGAATATTTAATAAATGTATGCAAGGAAACACACTTACACCCTTGAAAGCTGCTAAATAGAAAGGGGAACTTTAAGGAACACGCTTGAACAGTCTCATCAATGGTGATGTAATGTTATAGTATTGCCATTGTATGCAGAATTCCCCTTTTTGTATGTTAGACGTTTATGGTGGCAATGACATGCGTGAACTTCCATTTCCTGTGAGAGAGCCTGATGTGTGCTAAAATTAGCTCAGTGAAATAAAAAGCTTCCCCAGCTCCACCGGGGCATTGCTGTGTGGTGACAGTGATGAGGTAGACGAGTGAGACATGACAACCACAAGGCAATGACAGGGGAACTGGAATGGCACAGATCTGACCGACAGTTCAGAGCTACTCATCTATGCTTTTCTGAATATCTGGATTAGAGAAGAATGTAAAATCTTTAAAAATTAAAACTTGTTCTTCTGATAACCTTACTAATTATTGTGATATTTATTATGTTAGAAGATTGCTACAAGAATCCTTGTGAGGACCAGATACATCTGCCAGTCTGTGCAGGGGGCAGGTTTTTTAGGTTAAACCCAAACTCCAAGTGGATCTAATATGGCCAGAAATTAATTATGATGTTCATATCCACCTCACTGATTGAAACACAACAGATAATCAAAGATGGGTAGTAACTAGTTACATTTACATCACCAGAATTTACACAAAGCTATAGATCTCATCTGATATTTTCAAATATTAAAATTGAGGTTTTGTTACGCAATACTTAGGTAGTCTTTTTACAAAACACTTTTTTACCCCTACTTTTTTAAGTTTGTAGAGTACACTTGAACCAGAATACCTGAGTGATCTGGAAGATTGATACAACACTACAAGCCAGTGGAGGGACTTTAAAACTGGGGTTATGTGCTCTATCTTCCTGGTTTTAGTGAGAACGCGAGCAGCAGCGTTCTGGATCAGCTGCAGCTGTTTGATTGATTTGTTGGACAGACCTGTGAAGATGCTGTTGCAGTAATCAATGCGGCTAAAGATAAACGCATGGATGAGTTTCTCATCATGAAGAACAGTAATCCTAAAACTGTGCTTCTTGTGATCAAAGACTGACTTTGTAATTGTCTTTATGTGTTTCTGAAGGTTGAGGTCTGAGTCCATCACTACACCAGATTTCAGGCCTTCTGCTTTCTAGCTGTAATACACACATCCACACACTGATTTACTCCAAGCATCTGCTCAGTCCTTGAATGGTTTCATAGTCACCTGGTGACATTGTAATGTAGAACTATGTCTCATCTATATAGTAAGGCTAACTAGTCTTATTACTTGTTAAAATATGAGCCATCAGAAGCATGTAGATATAAAAATATTTGTATTTCCAAACGTTCTTGTTTTCTGAAAGTTCTATTCTTCCATCCATTTGTCCCTCCAATTACCGTCCCGCCATCAATCCAAATTATATGAATCATAAATTTATAGTAAACTTTTAACATTCAAAAATGGCCAAAATAACTGAGAAACCTTTGTCAGTCGCACCATCTATACATATTTTGCATCTCTCTGTTTGATCAGCTTTTAATAAGTTGAAAATAACAGCTACACTAATTCAGTGAGGCTTTCTTTTCTCAGCAAGTTTCTGGGCTTTCTGTTAGAAATAGTTTATTATGAGTGAATTTCCCTCTGAGTCACTAGGATGGCTTCGTAAGCCTTCTTTTCCTGCTCTGGGAGTGAGTGAGTGAATGAATGAAAACAGTGGTTCTGTTCACATACTGCGGCTGCTGGTTCTGGTTTCAGTTCTCTAAGGCCTCAATGACAGATTCCAAGCTGCCCGTCCCCCTTTCCCAACCTCTACTGGGTTGGCTGGTTAAATTGGCGAGGATTAGTGGGCGTGAGCATTGCGTGTGTGTGTGTGTGTGCGTGTGTCTGTGTCTGGTTGCTTCTAGGGCGCATGCGAACTGAGGCCCAAAAGGGAAAGCCTTCATCGGAGATCTAAGCCAGCTGCACTGCTGCAACTGCAAGAAGAGAGTTGAACTGAAGGGATCTGCATGTGAACCCTTCTGCATGTACGCCAGAGAGGCAGCCAGCTCTACAGACAGCAGATCAAACCGCTACAACTATGAGAAATGAATGATTCCAATCAGATTGATCCCTCAAGATTCTCAGGCCTTAAAGGGCACTTTCCACCCTGAGAGGGGGCTTCTCAGGAGTACTGACCTCTGATGTTAAGTGGAATCAGTCTGTGTGAAGGGCTCCGGAGAAGGGGAGGAGGGAGAAGTTTGTGGGAGGTGGGAGGCCACGGCGGGGCTCCTGCACTTCTCAAGAAGGAGACGAAGCAGTTGTCAGGAAGCAGCTTGAAAGAAGGAGATGGCCACAGGAGAAATCACAACACTTCCCGCAGTACCTGAGGACGGTGCCAGTGGTGGCTTTCCTCCTGGGAGCTTCAAGGACCCCAAGAGGCTGTATTGTAAAAACGGAGGCTTTTTTCTGAGGATTAAACCCGACGGGGGTGTGGATGGAATCCGGGAGAAAAACGACCCTCACAGTAAGTATTTCCAGTCTCATTCTTCTTGCTTTGGGCACTACATAAAGCTTCTCTAAGGTTTTTAATATGCAACAGAAAATGAAAGAGGAAAGAGACTCTTCCAGCTTATTGAGATTAATTCTACATTTAATGTAGGAGAACCTTGGAGAAGCATAAAACCTCCATATTAGTAAACTTTTTTTAAATGACAAAGAATTTAAATGGATGATGTTTTTAGTTTGTGTTTTCACCCTGCTGAGTCACTCACTGAAGGATTTACGTCACACAAGACAGCAAATTAAATTCCTTTCTCAGAGCCATAAGGACGATCAGAAATTACAACAGATGCTTTATAGTCAGTCAGGTCAGCTTTTATGTACCTTTAAGTAAAAACATGTGTGTGCTTGTTTTGAGTGAACAACCATGATGCCCATGAAAGCCTCCAGGTCACTGATTACTTGAAAGTATGTCCTGAACTTTCATTAGTGAGTTTGAGGGACTAGGAAGAACATGGAGCTGGACTTTTTTCCCCTCCTGGGAAAATACATGCCTGGCAGAGTAATTGAAGATAAAGGGCAACCTGTCAACCATGAGAAGCTAAACAAATACATCATTTGGACACTTGGTAATTGTTTCTAAAATGTCCTTAAGTACTTTAGTTCTTGCTGTTCTCCCTATGGACACTCTTTGGAGAATATTACTGTTCTATAAAGGAATAAATCCTCATTACATTGAGTATTGAGCTTTTTATTCAAACAGTCTGCTGTGATTTTAGTTCCTTGCATCAATGCTCCTTTTGTTAAACCCTGACAGACCTGCCAGATGAAGCTGGAAACATAAGAGAACATGTGATCCACAAATACTGCTCTCTTCATCCCAAAACCCTCGGACAGGGACGTCACCACAGACTATATCCTGTATTTTAATCCCAAATGTTACACAGTTTTGACGCTGATATCTGTCCTCCTTCAGGGCAGGACATATGTTGGAAAAATCAAACCTACAGCAGCAAACCTTCTTATTTAGGCTAACACACATCTTTGATCTCTGACTTGAAATATCCTATCATCTAACTAACTTCACACAGATGCATTGAAAGGCTTACTGTGGGTTAATTTAAGACAGATCCTGTAATTTATCTTATGAGGCCCCTGCTTCCTTTTTGGTGGCTTGCTACATATGGGTTCCTGCTGGTTAGATGAGCAGTCTCTATCCCAACAAACAAAAGGAAGTGGAGATGGTTTTCATCTGGTTTTGACGAAGCTGCCTTATGGTCACCAGTGGTGCTTGGGGACTCATTACCACCACTTTAGTTTACACATGAAATGTCACACAGTGGTAGGCAGAACCCAGAGGAAGCCTATTTGGCTTTAGTGTAACAGTTTTAAACAAAAGCTCCATTATAGGCAACCATGCTGATAATATTTTTGAAGTTTTTGAAAAGCAGAAAAGATCTTGGTCTTCTCCCCTAAAATGAATTGAGGGTGGACCAAGCAGACATTCAGAATGCGGGATGTTGAGTTATGTTATTTCTGTTTGTAGACTTTTGTTCTTTGCTTTTTAAGTTGAGGCATTGCATTTTCAGACCGTTATTCCCTCTGGTTTGGGATGCTTGGGATTTTTTTCTTATATTTTTAGTTTGAGACAGTTGTTATGATGGGAGCAGCTGATTAGCCTCTCAAAAGTTAAAAAATTCCTGAAATTCCATACTAGTCTAAAAGGATGCTGCATGAACGCAGAGCAGAATGAAAGAGAAGAGAGACGGGAAAGTTCAATCCTCTCTTCCATGAATCATATCGGGCAAGGTTCAGATCCCGACTCCAACGTCTCTCTGCCCGGTTTTCTAACCATACGGCCAGAGGAGGAGCTCCAAAGCAAATAAGGTGGATTAGCAGTGTTCGCCAACAACAAATCTTGGACATGTTACTGTGTAATATTATCTCTGGTGGTGATGGTTATACAGTGAGCCCTCCACACATTCTCTAGATCAGGTGTCTGCACTCTTTACAAACCAAAAAGCAATTTTTGCCCTCATTAAAAATGACAAAAGAATAAAGAACAAACGTTTCTATTTTTAAGTTTTAAAATAAAGGAAAACATTGAAAATAGATGACAGATACTTTTTCTTATGGGATTAAAAATCACAAATTTTCCAAACTAACAAGAAAAGTAGACCATTTTTTGTCATTCTGCTCAGAGAGAAAACTGCTAAAATCTACATTTGTTATTATATGTACATTTGCAAATATAACAGTGAATCCCTGATATAATCTATAAATATTTGGGACTTCTCTAAAAATGCTTAAACCTACCAGTTCAAACACCAGATGTATCTTAATATGCATTAATACAAACAGTGGAAGGTGTCTTAGCGCTATTACAGAAACTAACATCTACAGTCTTACTTATCTTCACTCTTGGGAGAACAGTCAATCAGCAGCAAGGAAAACAAATGGCGTTTACGGATTGGCTGCTTTCTGTCACTGTCAGCCAAGTTGCATATTATTTTGAATATTTTAGAGAAAATGTATACAAAAAGGCGAATTCCCCACAAATAAGTTTAATAGTTCAAAGTTACAGTCCACGGAAAAAATCCCAGAATACTGAACCGTTAATAGGCAGGGGTCAACTGTAATTCGTTTTGGCCACAGTTAATGTGGAAGGTCCAGAGAGCTGCTTATGACTCCAGGGCCACAGGTTGCAAATCCCTTCTCCAGGTCGTCTTGGGTGCTCCTGTAAGCCGTTTTCAGCTCATCCCGTACAGTTTCTATTTGGAATAATGGCTGAATAGGGTTAATTGTGTGTCTGGTGTACCATTTCTGTGTTGATTTAACAACGGATTTTATGGTTTCTGGCAGAGTCCACCAGGATTTTATCCTAGTTGCCCGGATCATTCAAAGAGTTCACGATGGCATGCACTCTAAGAGGGTTCCCATCGCCTTTACAAAAGAAACAGGACCACAGCAATATAGATCCTCCACCAGCAGCTGGTTGCCATAAATATCATCTCTTGACTTGGGAGACCCCAAGATACCAGTTAGCTTTGGACATTGTTTGTACCTTCCTTACTACAGAATACTTCTCCCATCATGCCATAGGAAGACAAAAGGTTGTCCTGTTGTCTTTAAGAACAATTTTCTTAAATTGTTCTTGTGACTTTTCTTGTTTTAAAGAGCAGCATTGAGACATCTCTCTCCATCATACTTATATCCCAGGGAATGAGCAAGTCATAGAATAGTATTCAAACTTGTTTGGATTGTCTAAGTAACTTTAAACATATACACTGACATTCAGTTATATGTCTTTATATGTTTTGGGTCCAAAATGTGACACTTATGGTATTTGAGACATTTTTGATAAAACCAAAGAAATTTGTTTTGCTTAAATTTTTCTTTTTTGCTTAAACTTAAAATGTAAACTTATTTTAAGTTTAAGCCCTTCTCATATGTGTTTCAATCACAACTGCAGAAACAAACCAAATTCAGCTATTTAGAGGCAACAATAAGTTGCATTTACTTGCATCACAAAATCACAGCAAAGAGAATCTTCATCTTCAGGGTCTTGTGATTGGATAGTTGTTTTTGTTTTTTGACTTTATTATTAAGTTTACTGCTCAGTTCACACTCAGATATATCTATCCTCCACATTATTTGTGTCTCTTGTGGCCAACATGGATAATCTTGAAGGAAATGGAGAGCATTCAGTTTGAATCTGAAGATGCACTTTTATATTTTTCTTCATTCAGTAAACAGATTGCTCATTCTCTCTCTGTGTTTAAACATTCCACTGTGAAAGTACAAATGCTTTCTGTCTACTCAATTTAAACACACTTTTATCTTGGTCTGCAGTAAAGCTTCAGCTGCAGGCGACCTCAGTGGGAGAGGTGATCATCAAAGGAGTTTGTGCAAACCGTTATCTGGCGATGAACAGAGATGGACGACTGTTTGGAGCGGTGAGTGTCTATCTCTTTACAGATGTTACGTTTATTTCGTATAAAATTACTTACTTATCTTAGTAATGTAATTAAATAATCAAAAAATGTTTTTCTATGAAGTCTAAACAGTTTGTCTGAGTTATTTAGTCTTGTTTTGTTAAGTCCAAGTCACAGACGTGTGATTACAAACATATATGTTAATTATATGTTTGTAATATATGTTAATTATCTTTAAAAATGCAGATTGTGAAACCTGCAGAAAAGGCAGGTATAACTGAAGAGCTGACTACTCTTAGGCGTTTTTCCATTTTGTAACATTAATGCATTTTATTTATGATTTTATGTGACACAACAACACAATCAGCACAGATAACTGTTAGTTTTCAAAAAGTTAGAAAATAAACCTTGAAGGTTTGTTACTGAACATTACTGAACATCAGGAAGACCAAAGAACACAGCAGACAGGGCAAGGAGAAGGTTGTGGAGTACTTGACCGGTTCAATTATTACCTAAAGAACAGGGACTTCTTTGTGCTAATAGGTAACTTGTCATCAGAATGGACAGAAGCCACATGTGGGGTAAAGAAGAATTATCTAGTGCCAGCACACAGCTGGTTATTACAGTATCTAGGTGATTATAATAAACATACTTTTCAGAAATCTGGCATTTCTGTTTAAAATGTCTGTATAAGAGTCATATTGTGCAAATGCCTGATATAATGTGTACAAATGTCACAACAAAGCACAGATATGTACTAGACAATGGTGTGGATAAAAGTGAAATATAAACCATTCAACCCAATCTCTGTTAAACACTTCAATCTTTTTGGGTGGGGGAAACATCCAACAAAAGGAGAACATTTTTAAAAAAAGTTTGAAGTATTACAAGTGTTCATGCTTTTTACATGAACACCCCTGCATGTGTCCTTTTTTGTTACTTTAAAGTATCTGAAACAAAAAATAAAAATTGTTGAAGGATTTTATTTGTTCAGCGCTGGTTGTTCATTGGGGACCATCAAACTTTTACTTTAGCCTTGTCTCTTTTATAAAGCT
Source organism: Girardinus metallicus (assembly GCA_903067095.1). NCBI lineage: Eukaryota > Metazoa > Chordata > Actinopteri > Cyprinodontiformes > Poeciliidae > Girardinus > Girardinus metallicus. The sequence continues at coordinate 1,887 of CAEGAE010021825.1, read as the reverse complement.
TTCTCCAGATCCTTTTAAATCTTTATAACATAGTTATAACATTCAGACTTTAGGCATCTCTTAAAACTTCATTCTCAGCCCCAGAAATTTTCTCTTTTCTAAATTTTCCTGGGCTAAAGTTAATGAATTCTACCAATGTAAGCAAATTGCTAACCGGGTTCTGAAATGCTGTTTCACACTAAGCTGATGTATCTGTGATAATCTCCCAAATATCTCCTAAACCTCCTAAATAGTCAAATACTGCTGCTTTGCTGCTTCCAGTGGCACTGAAAGTACAAAGTGGTGGTGATTTACGAGGCCTGGTGGTTGTAAAACTTTGTACTGGATAATTACGAATTGGCATTTCCTCCTCATAATGAGAGGTTGCCTCCCAAGGCGATGTCCAGCCTGACTATTGTTTGTGTCTAAATTTTAAAACTTCTCTGTAATTTCATCTCATTACAATCTTTACTGAATGACAATTTAAATATGAACTAGTTTATTTACTGCATTTATGTCAATACATGTGTAGGATTTATTCAAGCTGCGAGAAAGACCAAGACTTTGAGTGTTTGCACTCTTTTGTAAATCCTTATGGGAGCTGTTGTTTTAGCAGCTGTTAACAGCACAAACCACTACTATGAAATGGTAAAGTCAGGTTACAATGGAAACGCTTTGATCTTTTTTTTTAAAAATGGCTAACGGTAAATTCTTACAGAACAATTTTACTTTTACTCATGTGTGGCTTCATTTAATTTTGCTTTTGTCATCTATAATTATTCAGTTACATTCCCATGCAGATGAACAGACAAGCAATTCATAATTAAAACAAAACTTTCATTTTCCTGGAATCCCCCCCAATTAACCTATAATTCAATCAATAAAGAAAAGATGCAGAAACAGAATGAACCAGCTTACCTTTTCTCCTTCTTGGTTTAGTTTTAATATTATTTTACAACAAAGAAACATGCAAAAAATCCTCAACAGAAACAAAATGGTTTTGTTGAGATCAAACTTCAGTAACGTGACGATGCTTTGTCCCTTTTTCTTTAGAGACGACCAACAGACGAGTGCTACTTCCTTGAGAGACTTGAGAGCAACAACTACAACACCTATCGCTCCAGGAAGTACCCAAACATGTACGTGGCGCTGAAGAGGACTGGCCAGTACAAGTCCGGTAGCAAAACCGGACCGGGTCAGAAGGCCATTCTCTTTCTGCCAATGTCGGCAAAGTGCTAACCGGGTGTCAGACAGAGAGAGAGCAACGTCTTTGGGACGATGTGAAGCCAATGACCACAGTGTTGGATTGGCTTTGCCTAAAACAGCTGTGACGATCTAACTATTTCCTCTGGAACATGTGTGATTAATTCAGCTTTAAATCCAAATGCTACCACCTATTTAAATGCATTATTCCAGGTTTAGTCCACAGAGAGCAGCTATTCAGCAACTAGAGCCAAAAAAGGAGGAGGTTAAAGAAAAATCCATTCTTACTATTGCAGGAACACTTCCAGACTGTTACATATTCACATTTAATAGATACAAATTAGCTTTTAAAGCTGTCTCTTATCAATGTAACAAAATTTGTGCAAAATCACATTCAGTGTAACTGATTTAAATTTGAAACAAAGTATTAAATTAGAAATTTGATACTACGTATAAAAAATAATGCGTTTTACATCAACCCCCACAATGTGTTTCAGCAGCAATAACAAAACCTAATCCTGAGTAAGGCTGAAACGATCAATCCCATTAATCGTGATGAATTGGTTTTGGAAATAATCGTCAACTAATTCAGTAATCGGTTAATTATACAGACTCAAAAAAGGCCATTTGCTGAAAAAAACAAAAAACAAACTCAGAGTAGTAATTAAGCCAAAACTCTAATATATATATATATATATATATATA
>CAEGAE010021822.1:0-55091 GCA_903067095.1 Girardinus metallicus | reverse complement strand
TTTATTCCTCTTTTGATTGTGTCGTGCAGCCATTTACGTTCCTTTCCCACCTGTATTTTATAATTGCCTTATAAAATTTGTTGTTAGCTGTGGATATATTCTTCGTGGAAGAACTTGGATCCTTTCACACGTTTGCTGGGCGAATTCGCCGCTGCGATTTCCTCCTCATCAGTGAAAGAAAGTGCTGGCAAATTAAGTAAGGCTGATGAAAAGGACCGGAGGAGAAACATTTTTCTTAGAGTACTTGAAATACAGCCAATAAAACAGGAAGTACCCCAGCCCTATCAGATGCAGCTTCCGGTTGTCATGAAAAAGGTCTATTGTTCTGGAATCAAACAATCTCTAACTCAGCCCAGATGACTCAATTTAAGTCGATCATCAGTCTGATCAAAGCAATATCCAAAAATCCAAAAATCGCTGGAAGATGAAAAAAAAAAATTGTTCTCTTCAGGCAGGTGTCGATGTTGACTGGCCTCTCAGTTAATGGTTCTCAGCAGTTGAAAGTATCCTTCTTGTCGAGGAATGGAGAGGAAGCTACAGCAGGGTTCTGCAGGTAGATGCGCCAAGAAACCTTTCCCATCTATATGCGTTCCCATAGAGGTGGGACAACGGTTTTATTTGCTTACTGTTTGTACTATCAATAAATACTGAAAATCTCTGGTAGCAAAGTGCCCTAGTGAAATTACAAAGAGAACACAGGGTACAATTTGGAGGTAAGAAAAAAACAAACAAATAAAACTGAAACTTGTCATTGTCCCTCTTTGCACTTTTTATTTTTTGAAGAAATGGTCATTTTGTGCATTTCTGCATCCACCCTGACAATACTTTTCCTTCTTAAAAGAAGCAAAATCAATGATTGTAGGTTGAGCAATGAAAGCATTAGTCAGAGATCAAATCTGTTCATTTGACAGCAAATGATTGTTTACTCTGGAAATTTGGTATTTCCAGAATAGCAGAAAAACAAAAGCCATTTTTAAAGAAATCAAAAAGATGTACCATTTGCAGTTTACAAGCAACTTAAGTGAAGCAGCAAACATGTGGAAGACAGTGCTCTGATCAGTTCCATCTGACATCGTGAAACACAATCATTTCACAATTATGTGCTTTTATTACACAAAATTCCAATAAAATACAATGGACTATTTTTGTTGCAGCATAACAATATGTGAAAGAAAATGCAGGAGCATAAAAAAGATACACCATACTTTTGCAAGGTATGGTGTATTTTTCAGGCAGTGTTCCATACGGGTTATAATTCAGCGCTCTTAACATTTTTTAGAATATGAAGAAACTAAAGCATTTTATTATAATTAAATGTTTATTTTATTCCTTAGAATTTCAGGGAACTTCATCACTCGGTTGTTCTCCAGGTCTGAAAATCCATCTTTTAAATTTAACTATCAGGTCATCACTGCCAGAGCTCAGAGTAGTATTATTTTAACTCTACATCTACCTCTACCCAGAGGTGGAAATTAAGCCATTAATGTCTACCACAGTTTAATTTTATGGAGGGGGAGCTATCAAATGATCAAACCTAGTTTTTAATAGATCTGCTCAACTCATGGCTCAACAAAGATTTTTCTACAGTCTGCCTTTTTGTCAGCTTTGCAGAACAGGACACCTTACCTAACACAATGTAAATGGTGCATACAGGCTGTTAGGAAAGTTAGTATTTTAGCAATAAAGTTGAAATTGTACCTTCTGTGATCGGGCCAGTGTTTTATTCTATAAGGGTTCATTTTATTGTTTTGTTTTCTTTTGGATTTGTTGTTTTTCGAATCCACGCTAAACATTGCATATCAGATTTGTTTGTATGCTTACATACTATAATAGGATTTTTGTTTGCCTGAATACTCAAAGCTCTAACAATAAACTCAAAGGCACACCCCACAAATCAGGTGTTAACTAAGATACTAATGAACATGTAGTCATCAAACACTAAGCCATGACTGCACAGAAGATCTGACAAGTATAGGATGCAGTCTGTCTGTAGATAACATGTACATGCAGCTCAAAACAGATACTTAAGTATGCTGTGTAAGAATGCTTTTTTTTTTACAGTCTACAAATCAAACCAAAGCTTTTTTGTTTTAGATCAGTTGGAATTAACAAAGTTATTTCTAGTTGACACATATTGTAAAAGAGTGATATATTTAAAAAAGTAAACATTTTTGTTACAGAAGTTTGCATCATCACACCTTCAAACCATTTGCGAAAGCTCACACAAGGATGTGCTGGATTTGTATGATTCTGATTCACAACAACTAAGTTTTAAATTGTAATCCACCCCTCTCAAATAAAGTCATCATGTCTTAAAAACACCTTTAAATTTTCCTTTTCAAAATGCAAGTAAGCTTTAATAGTGGTGGTATGAAAGTGCTGCATTGCCATAAAGCAAATAGGAAGCCTCTTTGTGAGAAAACTGCATAAGATCTTTTTCAGTCTTTACTTATTTAGCAGTTCAGCCTTCACTCGTGATAGGATGACAACGTTCACCGCATGTCTGTAGGCATGAGCCGAGATGCGCTGAAAAACTGCATTCACAGAGTTCAAGTAGAGAGTAACTTTTATATCTGGGTTTCATGAGTGCAGCTCGAAGACAAATAAAAGGCCTCGGTCTTTTACCCGGCTCTGATAATATCCGTGCCTTTTGCATCCAAGAGAAATCTCCCATTATCTATTGATTCACTCTCACCCTGTGTCTCGGTGACTTACGCCTCCTTCTAATTCCCATTACCGGGAACACTGTACCCTTATCAAGGGAAACAATAAGCCACTTGTCAGCGCTGCAAGAAAATATGAGGAAGCATCTGCCACAACCATAGGAACTCATGACTCTAGAGAAAAAAGCTCCCCCCTTCTGTTTGCCCTGCTTGCCTTAGCTGTCTACTTTTGTCAGTCCTCCTTGTGACCTCTAGGAAGGCGTGGCGGTAGCAGAATCAGCTGCATAGCAAAGTTAATCTGATCATCAGGGGATAAGCCATTAATTGAATCTTGCTCCCTCCACTGGGGGCAGCATTTTAGGGAAATGGCGTGTGCTTGCAAAGCATTGGTGGCCATTAGAAGAGACGACTACTTAGATACAGGGAGTGGGACACCGATGGTTTATTGTTTCGCACCCCCAAATAGTAGCCAAGGTCCTGAGCTGTAAAGCTGTCACAAAGATATGTCTCTGTCGATGATGGCATCTGACTTCTTTTTTCTCCCAGCTGCCCCTGTGCGGGGCTGTTATCTCTTTCCTCTCTGCTATGTCTCCCTGCTCTTTAAGACAAAGGGTAATAAAGCTATAAATTGTGTGGTCTGCGGAAGGTATGGACATTCTGTCTGGGAGACGCTGTAAGAACTGCCATAAAGCACCCTCAAAGTCATAGCTAAAGATTTACAGTTATTTAACATCCTCCTCTTCCCCTAAATCACAGTGATAAGAGAATTAAGTGATGGCTATAGGTTCTTTGTCCTTAGTCTATTGATTTTCTTCGCCCCTCAGAAGGAGCCTGAACATTATAATTATTGAGTCCTGCAGTTTAATGCAGGTTTACAGAGTAGAGGAGGCGCCCCAGTTCAATTCTAACACAGTTAAAACAAAAGACACCCGTTTTTCAATTTTGTAATGGGCTTCCAATTATGCTTCATTTACCTTGTTTGGGCAGAAAATGGTTTATCCGAAGCCTCTGTGCTATAAACAGCTTCTTTGTGCAGTGACAAAACCTCGGTAACAGCTCTATTTATCTTGCATTCAGGCCTGCTTCTTCAGCAATTATTCAGCCATGTGGAGGGAAGGATTTTTTTGTAACCCAGGTTTTTTCATCAGGAAATAGGCTCACGTTTCTTGGTCATTTACTCAATGCAGCGATTTGTGGCATCATAAAATAATATTTGCCAGGCCCAAATCAAGATAGACTGATGTCACAGTTTATCCCCATCATATGAAAGCTTGGCCATACTAAGTAAATTTGCTGTAGAATATTGTTTTGCTGCAACTGTTCAAATTTTTTAGATTGTCCACGAAGTAGAGCCAGTCATCATACATTTCTACAGTGTGGTGACAATTCCTTTTGAAAGGATTTCAGTGACTTGAAGGATTGCCACACTGTTAATCCTCAGTATTTTAATAACAGTACTTCTTTTTTCAGTAAATGATTTTGTTATGTCTAAATGACAAACAATCCGTAAAATAGAAATTTTAGGATGTCCTGAAGAAAAAAAGACGTTGAGCAAATTCCTCTTTCTGAAGGAAAAAAGGTGCCATTTAAATTCAATATATCAGTTTGAATTAACCGTTGTTATTCCCAGCCAGGGAATTTAAATGAAAATTATGAATAAATATATAAATAAATATTACGAAGATTTGTCGGATGGACTGAATTGGTTTATGTTATTCAGTAAAATGTCCATACTCATTGAACAGTTATTAATAACATATTAGCTGCAATATGGGGAGTCCCATTCAACATTTTTTGTTGATTCAAGTCATTTAAATATAAGCATCAGCTGGTACAGATTGCAATGCAGTGTGCTAAAATGTATTTCCTTAAAAACCCTTTATCTTATAATCACTAATAATGCTTAAAACACTGCAGTCTGTCCTAGTACTCCTCCTATTTTTAAATTCTGTCAGTCGTTGTAATCTGCACTAACAAGGGTTTAACCTGATTAAAACAAGAGGAGGTTGTAAGGAGTCAGTGGAAATTAGCGTTACCATTTTCCCCCCCCCGACTCCACACATCTGCAGCCGTCAATAAACTCACACCTTACTCCTCATGACAATTTTTAACATAGTGAGGTTTACTTTAGCCCTGTGCGAATGCTAGCTTGTTTATGCTATGTTTTCACACAATTCAGTAATTTGACTCTGAATCCCATTTCAGTTGGGATCCATTAATCATAGCATGTAGAGAAAACTTAAAGAAAACATTTTTTTTTTGCACCATATCAGAGTAAATGAGTAAATCTATCTCTCTAACTACTTGATTGACACCTGAGCTTAGAGTAGATCACATGTTCCAGAAAAAAGTAAACTGCAGCAGCAATACAATCCCTTTCCATGCTGAATGTCGATGTAAAGTATATATAAAAAGGCTTAGATTCTATAAGTGTAAAACACAGATTCAATCAACAAATAATGGGGATGAACCATAATACTCATAATGTATTACAGTGAAGTGATGAAACCTACTAAGTACAAAATATCACAAGCCCCAAATCCACACATTATAAATATTAATTCCCTCCAACATCTTTTCTGATATATATATATTTTTGGAGGGCTGGGTGGGAGAAACAAATAAAATTAAAGGTAATAAATAAATTTTTACTCATTTTTTTCTAACAGGAAGTGTGAAAGGACCTCCCATCCGTTCATATTAATCTTTATTTATTAAATTATTCAGTTGCAGTTGGAGTTACATAATTGCATGGGACTGCAATTCCTGCTACCTAGTTTCAAAAAAATTCTAAAACTTACTAAGTGTGAACTTTCTTTTTATGATGCTGTATATATGTACTAATTTTTGTGTGGCTTTCATTGTATTTGTAAATATATAGAGAAGTGGCGATATGGTAGCTTTTTTGTTGAGAACATTTTCAAACTTTCAACAATATTAGTGCTGATTGTCAAGTTCCATTTTTGCTCACTGATATTATGCAAAAGAAGTGACACACAGTAACAAACACACACACACACACGCACGCCCACCCACACACAGGCCCCCCAGGCATCACAAAGGGCCACAGCCCTGCTTACAACTGCCTGACAGTTGGCTTCTTAACAAAGATGGTGGGAATGTAATTAAATCATTTACCTTTGATACCCAGCCAGCTCTGTAATTAATTAATTCCCCCAGGGTGTGCAGGAATTACATTCGCCAGGAGACAAGGGAAGATGGGGGCTGGGGGGAGAGAAAGCTGCATAGTTTGGGAGCAAAATCCAAAACTGTCCCACCATTTTTGTCCCCCTACCTGGGTACAGCTCTCTCTTCAGGGACAATGTCTGAAGAGTCTCTTCTGGTTGGAGTAATGACTCTATGCTGATGGTCAGGCCTCATCAGGCAGAACACCAAAGGCCATGTCAGGCTCTAGAAGGGGGAGCAGGCCATGCTCACACATCTCTCTCATTTGCACTGACCTTTGCAGTTGCTGTGATGTGGGAAGGTGATTGCTGTCAACATGATCAGTGTCACTGGGCACCAGAAATAGCCTCTTAGGGGATCAGTATTAGCTTCAGTCAAGCCTTGCATAATGATCTCTTACAAAGGTATATGTTGTTGTAAAAACCGAATATCACATCGAGTGACATTCAATGAGATTAGTAGAATAAATGTATATGATATACCTTTAGCCCTACTTTTCTGACATGGCATCATGAAAATAGTTACTTTTCAGAATGAGTAAAGACAGAATAAAGATCAGTTTTGTGCTCCCTTGTAGCTGTTTGCCTTGGGTGTGTTTTTGTTGAAATAATTATCACATTTTTTTGCACAGAATCTCAGTCAGACCTTTTTAGCTCTCTGCATGATGCTCCAAAAGGCAGCCCGGAGCTAATTTTTCAGTGTCATCCTCTTGCCTTTCCAAGAACATCAAGCAGTTGAATCAGTGAGCTTTTGTCAGCAATTTTTTTTAAACTGTTGTGTCACTTCGCTGCTGCATTGTAAGTCATGCAGAAGAAATATTGTCTCCTATTTATTATTATTATTATTATAATTATTATTTTATTATTATTGTTGTTGTTGTTTGAAAATTAGTGCCAGAAAAAATCTTGAAACCACTTGTGAAAGTTATTGCCAATAAATTACAATTAATCAATTGGATCTACAATTTAAAATTCGGGGCTCAATGTTTTCAGATGTATTGCACCAAAAGATGCAAGAAGGAATTACTGTGCACCACGGAGCCATTCATCATTCTGTGCTGAAAACATTTTTAGTGTGTACCGCTATTAGGGTTTGTAGTCTGACAGAATCACATTCTGGTCTCTGATTGTCAACTCTTCGTAGGAATTTTATTTTTAATCGGGCAAAACATCCTAAGATAGTTCTTGTAGATTTCTTTTAAGAAACAAATTGTCACTCAGCCTTCGGTGTGCCCAAATTCATAAAAACACAACTCCGTGCAGTGATAAAGACAGTGAAACGTTGCAGAAAATTCCACAAAATAAGGTGAATTCACAATGTACAAAGCTATTTCTTTTAAAATTGCATTTAATTTCATCATTCTTTTTTTTTTTATCACCATTGTTATCTTTAAACACAACAGTTAAAATATAATCATTTAATATAAAATGTTCCTACTAGATGTTTTATTCTGTAGGTGCTATACTTTTAATAAAACAAATAAAATCGTCATTTCAACATTCAGTATAGTTTATTTAAAGCCCAAGAAATTAAAATAAATGCTTAAGTGATGTACAATATCTTGCTATAGTATCCATAACATTTTTTACATTTTATCACAAGGCAACCTCAGACTTTTGTGTATTTTAATAAATTATGCATAATTGTGAAGTGGAAGAAAAAGTTTGACTTTCACTTTTACGATGAGGAATTTGAAAAATAGTGAGCACATAAGAATTCAGCTCCCCCAAGTTAACATTTAGTCTCTGCATTTTTTGCACAGCTAGGGATTATTGTTGTATATTTCTTCAGCGAAAAGTAATCGAGTAAGGTCGGACATGAAGCATGAGTAAAACCAATATTTAAGGCTACAAAACTTATTAAGGCCTGGACTTTGACTGGGCCACTCTAACACATATTAATGTGTCAGTCTATACCATTCCTTGTAGTTGTTGCTGTGTGTAAGGTCATTTTTCTGCTAGGAGGTGAGGCTCCACCCCCAGTCTCAAGTCTTTTGCAGCTTCTTAACAGGTTCTCTTACAGTTTGCCCTATGGTCAGCTTTATTCATTATCCCATTAACACAGTCCTACTCCCCTTTCCTGCTCAAAAAAGCGTGCCCATAGCATTATGCTGCCACTAAGTTTTAATGTCAAGATGATGCTTTTATAGGAATGCACAGTGTTAGTTTCCTGCCACAGTATTTTGCATGTTAAAATAAAGTTACCTTTAAAAGCAAATAGCTTCAGTGGAATGTGCTTAGGGGTATCAGAGTAAAGTGGACTGAAAATAAATTCCCACCACACTTTTCAGATTTGAAATTGAAAAGTTCGCAGTTATGGAGTTGTTGTTAGTATGTCACATACAATTTGATTAAAATAAGTGCAAGTAAGTGATTGTCATGTGAGAAAATGTGAGAATATTTAAGGGACATTTGTACTTTGCAAAGACAATAAATGCTTTCAAGATTTAATAACGCTCAAATAAAACGAGCAATTTTCCATCAGATACTAAAATGATTGTTTTTTCCATTTGATCCCACTTTTACATAATGTGCCAGTAGTGAAGCAGGCAATGCATGAGTGAATGTTGTTGAAGACGAATACCCTATATATCTTTTTCAAGCTTATTTTTATGTTCTACCTGACTATTTTGGATCAAGATGATCAAAAAATAACAAACCACATATTTGTATTGAAGCAAACAAGACGTACAGTTATGGTACATAGAAATTATACTTTCTAACTATCTTTAGATATTAAAAATGTGCTTAGATCTCGCCATAAATGTACAAGATTTTTGGTTTTTGCTAATATGTAAGTGTATGAGCAGCAAATATCGTTATAGTATGAAAGAAATGTAATAGATTAACACGTCATGTTATACACACTGAGCCATCAACAAATTTTTCCACTTTTATTTTTATATTTATCACCCACTTAGTAAATGTAGATTGCAATAAGTGATCAGTCTAGTCATACCTTGTCATAATGCTATCACCATGTTAGTGAATTTTCAAAGATAAATTGAATCAAAGGTGACTAATGCGTGATTACAGCAGATTGCCAGTTTGGAGAAACCATGATGACTATCAAGAGTACAGGATTAAATACTTTGCCAATGATACAAGTTCAGCAAGATGTTTTCTTACTGTTGCAAAAACTTTGCAAATAAAACAATAATACTATTTCCACTTTATATTCTTCATCCACTTGTTTCAGGAGGGAGGTTGTTCTCCTAAAAACAACATGGTGATCTTGCCTTGTAACTATGATAATGAAAATTTTCAAACACATCCAGTGTCTTGACACATAAAGCAACAATCTTTTCTCTGAATGGACATCAAGTTTATACTACATTTCTTTTCTAAACCCTGACTAATCATTACATTAATTTATTATGTAGGGTTTTTCCAAAAATATTAATAATAATAATAATAATAATAATTCACCTTTTCCCATTTTGTCTCCTTACAACCTCACATTGCTATTAATTTTATTTATATTTTTGTGATAAACCAACGAAAAGTAGCCCAAGCAGCATTTGAGGAAGAAATGCAACGTTTGTAATTTTGTAGGGGAGCGTTAGCAATTAACATTAACAAACACCATAGCAGACAGGTATGCACACCTGCACACATGACCAAGGCTTCCAATGCCCCTGCCTTTACAGAAAGATCAAATGCTCCAAAGGGTTATTCAACTTAGGTCTGCATTTTCCAGCCGTGTTTATGTGTCATAGGTGGAATGTTCAGAGGTTAAATGGTTAGGTTTGAAGAAATGTTATCCCAAGTCCTGAACATTTCCCAGAGTACTGTTCAATCCATTATAAAAGAATGGAAAACTGCAACACCTACAAAGACATGGCCATTCAAACAAATGAACACGCTGGGTAGGGAGAACATTAATCAGAAAAACACAAATTGCCGGATGTGTTATTGTGTGGTATAGATGTATCAAACCTTGAGTCTAGATGGTGCAGCCTATTCTATAGTCACTAAAGTCAAAGACAACCTGCGTCATCTTACCACATAGTTTTGATGTCCTTCAGCAAAGAGTAGGGATGTCTCCATGTCATGCGAGGACAGTATTTAGTCCCTCTGAGATCCTTAAAGCATTTAGCCAAACCATATGCTTATTAATGGTTAGTGATATGTGTTTGAATGTACCAACAATTAACAAGGGAGAAATTGGAGTAAGGTTTATCTCCTGGTATTTGGTGGATTTTAACACCCTCTCCTTGAACCGCTCCTCTTCTTCTAGCCACTCTTTACTCTGCTTCCTTCTCTGCTCAGTACTTTGCTCATCCTCTGACCTCCATCTCTCTAATTCCTTGTGCTCGGGGTCCAGTGGAAGTGATTTATCTTAGCGTGAAAAGACTTGTGATGACGCTGAGACAGGAGGCCCAAAGCCCTTGGCATAGAATGCTTCAATGGCTTTTGCATGAAGTTCATAGCCCCGGAGCCATGATAAATGTCAAGTGCAACAAACGTCCTGTAAATAAGACAGAGCACTGCCAAAGCCACAGACTGCTCATTGACTTCCCGAGCAAAAGTCAGTGTCTTTGTGTGCATGCACAAGTGCGTGTTGGTGTATAAACACAACTGTATCCTCTCTCAGAATAAAGGCAACACAGCTTGGATTTCATAGACACCAACCTTACTCTGCAAGCAGTTATGAGCATTACTCTGGAGGAGTTTGATATGACAGCTATGTAAAAGGAGAAAAAGTTGGATGATATAGATGGCTATAAATGTGTCAATAAAGAACAATGGCTTTTTTTAGGAAAAGGAAAGGACTGCAATACCCCAGTGTTCAGTTCTAGACATAAGTTTATGTCACGTTATATTTATTATCACTGCCAGCCAGTGATTACTTTAAATATTAGAGTTTTGTTTCACAATTAATTTAAAATAACCTTTTGTTTTTTTAAATATAGATGTATGAATGGAGCTGATGCTAATTTTTAGGTCATGCTCAGTGCTGCCATCTAATGGATACATGATTGATGCATGTTTGAAGAGGATTGTAAAGACAACAAATTAATCTTATCCAAATGTAAAAAAATATATAGGAATACACACATTTGTGTAGAAAAAGTGGTGCCATCCCACAGATTTTGTCTGTTTGATTTTTTTTTGTTGTTGGTTTTCTTTTTTTTTTATTGTCATGCACGTTCAGAGAGGTCATCGAATAAATAGCATTATATAATAAAATAAAACGAGTAAGTGATAAAAGCAGTTTTCAGATTATGATCTTATTCATCAAGGGAAAGCTATCCAAACCATTCTGTTCCTGGGTGAGACAAAAACAAATGAGAAAAAAATTCAATCAATAAATTTGATTATAATTGGATTTCTAAAACTATTGTGTTTTAAAATGGCATGATATGCCTGGAAAATGCGTGATTCTGCCCTGGTAAGCATTTCAAAATATTACATTGAGGCACTATGAAAAAACATTTATCTTTGATTGTGAAGATGGTCGTATTCAGCTCTTTCTCTGTTCTGCTTCCCTATAAAACACAAAGCACTCAGGGATGAGGTTGGCTGTGGAAGTAGTAAAACAGATATAAATTAGTAAAATCAATACTCTAAATTGTAATTCTTTTGATCCAATTACTCAATCAATATTCAATTTGATGTAAAACACTTACTTTTGTAAAATACTTACTTCTCAAGCACCTTGTAAACTTTGCCCCTGCCACTGTAATTGTTAAACATGACTTCAGATCAGTTCCAGCTTTTACAGTGTAAGTGCTTTATTGGTGTCTTTTTTTGTATCCCCCTGTTAAATCTCAGCACTGAATGGTCTTGACCATCATACACACTGGACCTTTTGTCTCTAAAAGCAGTAGTCATACTTTTAGTAAAGAAAGGCATTATAAAAGATTAAAAGTAAATACAAAAACAGCACAACCTCTGTGCCTATTCAGATCCACAAAATTATTTGAGGATTTGGCATCATCCTGGCTGCACAGTTTACAGTATTATCTTACTAGATTCACTCCACATACCTCAGGAAATTCCCTGATGTTTAAAAATGAGGAGCGGAGCAGGAACAGGGCTTCATGTTATTAGAATTATCTGGGGAAGCACGGTCCCGCATATATCATCCGCTGCCATGGTGTCATCCCCACTTGATAAACTGCACTTCCTGCTAGTGGAGGACACAGAAGGTTACAGCTGAGATTAAAAAGAACAAAACAACCTCCCAACTGGAATGGTGACATGTTCAACCTGTGGGAGAGCTCCAAATCATTTGGATAATTCAAGACATGCAAGAGTGTTGGACACCTTCAGGAGTCCTCCGCTGAACCCTCAATATCCTAATGATGTTAGAAGTTATCCTCATGAAGGAGAGCGTGTTCAAGCAATTATATTTGACTTAAACTTAAAGCATGCAAACATATGCTTTCATCTAATCAGATGATTAAATATGAGCATGCATTTCCTGTTCTCTGGCATTTCTTAATATAAAGACACTGGCTTACCCTTCTTTCTAATTGACTCTCAAACATCTCGGCTCCACTCAGTATTGGCTCTGCCCAGGGATTGTGACCTGATGTTCGCCCAACGCTAAGCTGTGTTTGCTCACCAGGTCCGGACACACTGAGGCAATTTACGAGCCTCTGGCCGGAGGCTGATTAGAGCAGAGCTTGTAAAATGTATTTTGGCATGTATGTCGGGTTTTGCTGGAGCTCCCCCTGTCACGCATTACCCATACATCAGCACTGAAACAGAGAGGTGAAACACATGCAGCACAAGGAGGGTGGACCTGTCAGTGTAAAGAGAGGGCATTGTTTAGTCCTCATGAAGGGGAGTCTCCATTTTGGAAATGCGTTTAGTCAACATGTCCACACCTTGTGTTTTTTGTGGCGAGGACACTGGTTGATAATTACCTTCCCTTATGTTGTTTCACATATTTCTAATTTTAAAACTCTGCACTGTTCCTTTTTAATATATGTTCAAGCCCCTTTCTGTGGTATGTCCACACTTTGTTTGACCTTCTCAGGAAATATCAATGAGCTCTGCTACCTGTCATCCAACTCTCAGCATGATTTGTGACTGCAACATCTGACCAGAACAATTGCATTAACAAGTGCCCTGAAGCTCCCAGTCTGTCAGGCTTCACTGATACCATGTGAGATCTTTATCAAATTACAATTATGAGATGACAAATCCTCTCATTGTTTAACCTTGTGGACTGTGCTTGGACACATGCCACTATCACATGAACACTGAGTAAGTCATTTTTTAGGACTTGGTCTTTATTCTTTCCGGCAAAGACTTCTGGATCTTGCCAAGTTTAAAGGTTAGTTAGGTAAGTGTGATTTCCACATGCTAGTTTATAGTGACACTGTCATTGTTAGTTGGTGCATAATAAGAAATGTAAACCCCAAACTTTTTCCAACCCTGTCTCAAAGTCTGGTGTTATGATTTTGAGTTGTTTGAATTTCTGGTTTCACCTCAGCAGTCATCCTCAATGTTTCAGTAAACACACCTGGAACTTAGTGAAACGATACTGGCACTTAATATTGCAAAGACCGTGTTACTTGTTCACATCATATAAGGCTTCAACAAAATTGCAGTCTGTGAAAGTGTGGGATAGAAAACAGTGGGGGGGAGGAATACCAGAAAGTTTTCTTGTGGAGTAGAAGATGCACTGATTGGACTTTTCTAGATTTTGTGACATTACAAGCACAAACTTCAAAGCTAATTATGACAAGGACTCAGGGGGTGAAAACTGGTTTTAAAATGTTCACAGAAAAAAAAAGAAAAATGTTGAATACATTTCTATTTAGCATATGTTGATTCAAGAGTCACCATTTGCTGTGATTACAGCTGAAAGTTTTTTAGGATATGTGTCTCATTCATCTTTGCAAATTTGCTAAAACTGTGTTATACATTGCATCTTGGCTATATGTTTGGAGTCCTGCTGCCAGGTTTAAGGATCTCTACAAATGTGTCATCTGTTTTTCTAAAATGGCTTAAATGATTGGCTTGGCTCAGTCAATTTGTGGCTTATTTTCCAGTGCATTATTATAGGTCTTGCATAACATTTTATTGATCTAATGAGTGTAGTTATTCTCAAACTCTGGCAGTATTTTCCACTGTTTGCAATGATGTTTACAGCGAAACAGAGACCACATTGGCTGTTGCACCTTCCTCTCTCTGTATCATGTGTCATTAGCTGTGGACTGTGCACATAGTTAGGTTCCTAAAGTAGGAGAAAAATTTATTTCTGAAATAGTATTTAAATATGCTACACATCACATTATAAACAGAGAGCAAATCTGCTAACAGAAGCCAAACACGTCAACAAAAGATCATCCAATCAAACGACCAAAATGTCACTTTATTCAAGAGGTTAGCTGTACATGTAAAGTCAGATAATGTAAGATTTTTCTGCAAAAAAATCCTGCTGCAAAAAAAAATTAATAAAAATGGATATAGGAGCAACAAATAAGTCACTGATTGAGTTCAATGGGATAGGTAGCTTTTCTTTGATTCTAATGACTCCCCCTGCTATTCATGCATTTTTGATTGAGTTGTCCTTATGGCACAACTCCAAACTAACAAAATATCTCATTTAGTCTAAAAACATCCTGCGGTGTATTCAGACATGTTCCGTATCTAATAAGCGGAAAGTCTGAATGAAAGATCTCACACACGTTCTGAAAACAACCCCAGTTCAGCCCTAAATGACTGTTTGCTAGCAGCATTGTCTAGAATCTACACTTAGAGAGAGATAAACAATTATACTGACCAAATCGCCTCAGAGCATTAGTGTTATTTATGACCCCTGTGTAAATATAAATTGAGGTGAAAAGGAAATGAAGCCCTCTCAAGGGTGTCATTCAAGTCAGGCTGGTAAGTTGTAATTCTCAGACCCAGAAGACAATGCAGACGGTATATGATAATGCTTCCTGTGGATAAAATATACCTGTCACTTGGCATGTGCGTGGGCTGAAGCAATCACATATGCAGAGAAGCGACATGTGCTCAAAAGAAATCAATAAAGTGCATGGGATTTGGGATTTATGATGACGTCCTATTGATCATGTTGGCGCTGACTCTTTAAAGCACTCAGACATGCCAATGGGTATTATAGCTAAATCAGAAGTCAGACAGAATTAGTGGATAACGGAGCATAAACTGCAGTCTTCACTCTGACAGTTACTGTCCCACCTATTCAGGGGCTGATAAAGGCAGGTGAACACAAACTCTGTGGGATACAACATTGTATGTGGATTTTTAAGGTCTATTTTTTGTTTTAGCAATTCATTTTTTATTTTTTTTTTTACATTTTAAAGCTTGTGAATTTTCAACATGTAAATCTGCAAAAATATATATTATATAGAACTGTACTTATGCAGTACTTTCAGGGATCTTGTTCTAAAATTAGTCCCTACACAGATCTGGGAATGAATTCAGCAGAGAGACAAAACCTGCCTCTTTTCCCTTTTTAGGGAAATGGAGTCATTTAGTAGATTTCTCACTGTGTGCCTATCATTCACACTGAGCTGCTTTCTCCACACTGCTGATAATCATACATATTCTATGCGCCAGCAGGCCATAAATCTTTATCCCCGTCGCCCCCCCCTCGACATTCATCAGTCACGCAGAGAGCAGGATGAAACACTGCCTGCTTGAAAATATATCATATTAGTACCTGGGATGTTTACCAAGATAATGTGAGACAACAGCAGAGGGTGAAATATAGCACCACTGCATTGTCTAAATTAAAACCACTCCCTCTCCCCTACAGACCACCCTCGTACGGGGAGCTGAGTGTTATTGTGACAATGAGTCATGAAGACTGGGGCCTCAACCTTCTTTTACCTTGTGGTGCAACTTTCTGAATAAAAAAGCCCTCTAACAGAAGATTTGAAACATCTCTTGTCGATTACATTTCTTAGTGTTTTCTTTCTGGGTCACAAAAACTTCAGCTTAGATCAAAAATCAAAGTTTCCCTACAAAACCAAAAAATAGCAAAGCTAGCAGGATTACTAGTAAATCAAAGATCAAAACTAATACAGTGTAAGAAAATATATTGTAATGTTATTGTAGAAAAGATAATGGAAACATAAAAGAATGCACTGATCAAGCTTTCACTGGCCAATACCAACCTTTTCTTTCAGGTCTCATCTTGCGATTATTTATTTATTTCTTTTCCTAAGATCTTTATAACAACTAAATTCATCCAACTATATTTTAATTCAACAAGTAAATGTTACAAACATTAACCCTAAAGGGTAAAATGTGCTGCAGCTTCCTTGATAGAGTTAGCAGCCATGAATTATAGTTGCACATTACTGGAAAATATGGTAATTTGTATTTACTTTTATTTTAGCTGTACTTCATGATGATAGTATTTGCAGCTAAGCAGGGTTACACCTATTTTTGCTGTTCTTTTTTATGTATTTCAATAACCAGCGACAAAGAAATTGGACTGCTAGCATTTGGACCTACTGATTACTTGTCAGAGCAGATTATGGAAAAATGACTTATTGATGTATCACAAAGTTACATTCATCTCTTAACGGTTCCTAAAACAGCTAGCAGAATAACAAAACACAAACAAAAAAAACCTTGCATTACTGGCCAGTGAACTAGTAATGCACTGATCATACTAGTATTTCTCTATGCATTCATTTCTTTATAAGGGGTATTATTATGTGTTTTCCAGGGACATAGTGCCATTTTATAGTGTAATCAAGTAAATATGCTACTATCAGTTGTTAGAAAAATGCTTTGTATATCAAATATGATTTAGAACTAATTTTACTTCTTGACTCAACGCCTTGAAATTGGGCCTCTGTCTCTTTAAAAACTCTTGTTCTTTCTGAAACTCCGCCTTCAGGAAGTCATCACAACGGGGCAAATCTATTAACCTTTTAACAATGTTTTTACCAGCATTGCACTGAGAAGTAGCTCATATAATGAGCTCAGTTGATGCACAGTTCCACCAGGTGTTAGCTAATTGCTGCTGCTGCATCAGGAGGACCAAGTGGGGGAGTCAAGGGTGAGGGCTGCTCTACGAGGCTGACGCTCGGAAGCTTGGAAGCTACAGCTCAGAGGAGGTCCCCCCAGGTGTTTTGTTAAATAATCTAGATTTGTTAAATAACCTAACTATGATCTAACAAATCTCAGGATATTTCTGAATTTTAAAAAGTGGTCATTGATGTATTGCATATTGTAATAAACCAGCAAATATGCATTGCTAATTTATTACAGCATATGAATAGTCACAATGTTTAGCAATAATATAATATGAGTAACTAGATTCTTATGTGTAAGTCTACTTTAAAATGCTATAAAGAACAGCCGGCCGCTATTTTATTACAATGCCGTGTATGTGCATTATGGTAGCCAAAGCTAGGCTGACATTCAGGCCCGACAAATCTATGAAAATTGCATTGCTCTGTGTTGCTCCCTCACATTAACAACACTTATACTATTGCCTTTTCATTGTTGTGTTCATAATGGCATGTATAATTCTTAAAATCATTAGCAGAAGAGACCTCAGGCAAAAATAATTTACATACAATTCAAAAGAGGAGGAAATAGGAAACACATATCAGAACATTTTCTTTGTAATTACTGAATTAGTGCCTTTAATTTCTGTACATTAATAATTTAGATTAGTGATTAAGAACATACATTTGACAGTCTGCTTGGGTTTGTCTACGTTAAAGCTTATTGCAGACCATAATCTACAAGCTTCGTAAAGTCATTTCCCTCTTTATATTCTTCTTTAGATTAGAAATATAATTTGAGGAGATGGATGTATTCCCTTCCAGTTTGCTGTGATCAGGGGTACTGCTGTGGAGAAAACAGCATTGCCTCCCGATTATTGAATTTTTATGGCCAGGTAATTAATTGCAGATTCTCTGTTTTGTTCTATTTCTTTCCTACTCTGACATTTTAATTTCGACAAAAAGCCATGGTCTCCACACGGCCCTTCTCTGGAGATCCTAATGGCCTATAAAACAAGATGACTTATAGATATGGCGAGACTTTGCTTCACCCATGATTGTTTGAAACCTTGCTGATCACACAGAATTTAGTCCCCCTCTTGCTTTCATCTTACTGCTGTATTGTCTCTGCATTTCCTTCACCGACCTGCTGAATTAATTTCTTGTCAATTAAACTGCAGCCACAGCGAGACCATCTGAGGAACAGGAATCTATCAAGGTGTCATCGACCAGGAATTCATTATGGGATGCACCCTGGTAACTTCAAATGCAGGATTCAGGCCATTATTCCTTAAAGACGATTGTCATTACTTGACCAGGCAGGCGAGTGTCCTTGGCATGCATTGCAAGCGTTGCCTTTTAGAGCAAGAGGGATGATCAATCGCAGAGACGGATGACATGTAACATATTTCATGGCAGACAGGTTTGAATTCTTATATCAAATTTGAATCCTTTGCTAACACAGAGAACATTAGTTACTCTCATATCTGGAGTATTTATAGGGCCCATGCAGCATGCAGAAAGAAAAACAGGGGTAGGTAGTTTGTTGTTGTGCAGTGGTTCAGTTCTTGAGGGATTGAAGAGGAAATTCGCAATCATTTTGTAAAGTAGAACTGTTCAATTGCTTGTTAACTCAAATGAAAAGGCAGCTAGTCACATGACAACAACTCAGTGCATTTAAACCAAACTTTCTAACACTGGAAAAGATGACTCAATGAAGTTCGCAGCAAGCATCAAAAGATAAAGAAAGCAGATTTAAGTGACTGAATGTTGCGTGGTTGTTGGTGCTAGAATTACAGGAACTGCTGTCCTACAGACACAATCATCTTTTTTATTTACAGAGAATGGTCTGAAAAGAATAACGTATCCAATTAAGTGCAATAAGTTAAGTCAGGGCAGACAGGTACAAGACAAAAGAATATATCAGTACCAAAAGCTAACAGGACCAGAATGTTTAAAGAGTAAGACTCTTTAAACATCATTAATGTATAAGTGCTCACAAACCTGATTCAGCAACTATTTTATCAATAATTTTAGATAAGGAAGAGAATAAGATATAGGTTATAATTTATTATCATCCTGAGAAAACATTTCTTAAATGTTAATCACAACTAACTAAAAAACCTGTATGTGTTGACTAAGGATATATCAATAATATCTAAAATGGAAGAGGTAATTAAAGTGAATTTTTTAAAAATAATTTGGTAGTGATGTGGGACTACCAGTAAATATAACATACACGCTGAAGGTTTAGAAAACGTGATCAAAACAGTACAAAAACAAATCAAGTTCCACAGTTGCAATTTTCTGAGGTCAAAGTAGTCCCATTAATTTTTAGTTCAATTTTTAATTGAATCAAATTGATTTACAAAGAATCCCATGAAGTCATCATCATTGCTGACAGCTGAGGGATGGAAGGCTGAATAGCGCTATGATTCTACGTGTATTTGGCAACTGCACTTAAAAAAAGCCTAGGATTATTGAAGTCAACAAAGGTGAAAACATTGCATGATACTATTACGCCAATATATATTGAAACCTCACAGGAAGTTTTCTGTCACTCGCTGAATCTATACCATGAATTACTTAGGCAGCCCCTGAAGCAAAACTGGATCAAACCCAATGTTAGCAAGGTGTACGTAGCTGGTAAGAGCATAAACCAGGTTTTTCTTTTTTTGCATGGTAAAAACATATCTAATACCTTGGGTTTTTAAATATTTACTAGTACTGGCTGTCTCCAACTTGCAAACACAAAAAAATTGGAGAGATGTTTCATGCTTCAATGCAAATTCAGCAACTTTATGTTGAGACTATCACTTGTTACATTACGCACTGAGCAGACCATATTAGCATTTAACAGCAGTCTCCTTACATCATAATACAATGAGGAAGAAATGTTTATGTTGCTAAGACCAATCTTCCCAGTGTTCCTTGCTGCTTTGTTTGTCCACGGGATATCTACCCAGCAGTGTTTATTTATCAGCCCTCCTTTGCCTCTTTCTTCTTTCCACTGTCTCCTTGTCATGGTCCTTTTTTCTGCTGTGTAAGCACAAGTCTCGCACAACATATCACTGCTGAAGCACACCCACCTCCTAACCTTCAAGAGTTCTTTCCTCATACAGCCTCTACGGCTCTTTAATGGCTGATGCAGTTACCATATTTCAGTCCTAATTGGGTCGGAGCTACACAGCCAATTTAGGCAGGTAGTTTGGAGGAGAGTTCCTCTGTGACATTGTTAGGCTCTGGCAGGTCTTCTTTGTTGCCAGGTGTGGGGTGTAATTGCCACTGAATGAAAAGAGCACCTCCATATGTGGGACCGTTGTGGTTTGTTAGGGAGTATGAGGGTGCTGCATCCACAACCTTGTTGTCTTCTGTTCCTGTTCCATGAAGCAATACACAGAAGTAGAAATTAGGTGACACGTCATATTTACATTCTTTGGTGATTTCGTAGTTCTGTGGCATGGACAAGCAGAGTTTTTTCCATGAACCAATCAAAATGACATATTACTTCCCAAACACCCTCTGTTTTCTCTTCTCTGCTTCATCTTAATCTCCGCTGTGAACAAGTGCGCCGTATTGTCCATGAAGCATTGCTCAAAGATAAAGATGCGTCTCCCTCTATGACCTTACGTGCCGTAAAACTTCTGAACCAGGATCTATGGCAGTCATTTTCTCCCTAGCCAGTCATGGAGAAGCAAGAGATGTAAATGTCAGTCTGTGTCTTCTTAACACTCAATAAAGGGCCGAGATTGGGGCCCTCCGCTCCGCCAGTCGATTGGCCATCTAATGAGGAGAGGCCTTACCATATGTCTAAAAGATTCACTACTGTTTGTGTTTCACCAGAGGCCCCGGCATGGCAATAATTCCAAGCAGATAAATGTTTTCCCGATAACAAGCTGAAATAAGCTGTCGGGCTGAAGTTGATGTAGACAAGAGGAATCACACAATTAGCAATCGGTGGAGATTTATCCTGGTACAAGAGAAAAGGAGGCAGGGGGACTTTAGTCCTTTTCTCTTCCCAGCAAATATCAAGGCCTACCTTAAACCAGTTTGTTCTTTCTTCTGTATTTTCTCAACCTGACTGTCATCAGTCTCCAGCTTTAACTTTATAGCAGCCCCTTGTGTTTTTACATCTAAATGTCTTGCCTCCCAGTAGCATTTAGCCTGTTAATTTAACAAGTTACCAAGAGAGAAGGTGTTATGGATGACGCCATTTCAATGAGACAATGCTTTCCAATCTCTGTTTATCTAGAGGCTACTTCTCGGCCTGGAAAAGAAGAAATCCATTTGATCTGTTGAAAAGATAATAATACAGACACTTTTAAATTGAAGACATAACTTACTTCAAGTTATGTTAATGGTCGGATTACTTTCTAACTGTACTGATTGTGCAAAAGTAGACAAAGTTATTTTATGCTCGCCTACATAGTAAGCTGAAATTAACAAATCAACAAATCCTAGAAAGCCTTAATATAATGGATATTTCAACATCAGCTGTGCTCTACTTTGGCCATAAAATAAAAGTGGCATTGCTCTGGCCTTTGTAATTAACCTTTAAGTGAGCTGGACTTCACCATGTATTTCCCATTTCTATTATTGACCTGTATAAGTCAAATCAGAATAATGCAGTCAGTCCTCGCATTCAGGGCTTCCCAAGAGCTCTAGCATGCTCCTCCGGTTTGATGACATCATCTCCCAATGGGCGCGTGAATTATCTTGTTTTCGCCAGATCTCTCAGATGTATTTTCTCTGCTGGTCTCGCACAAATGCATCATTTAAACCATTAGCGGTACCTATCTCTTTCATTAGAATGAACTATATCATCCCCTCCCCAGAGGCACCCGCGAGCCATTGGACTGTGAGAATACATTTTAGTGAGAGGGAATACTGAAGGCGGCAACACGCCTAGGTAAAGTATTACTTAATTTATACTGCTAATGTATAACATTGATTCTCTGTGGGGAAAAGAAAGGACAACATATTTTCAGAGCCCACATCATTAAGGTTTAATAATTTAGACCCAGTTAGCGTGATAATAAATATACTGAGGGAACTTAAGTGAGGCTTTCGGTGATGAATACAATTAGAAAATGTCGCACTTACATAGAAGAGTAATATGAATGGGGTGTAGAAATTAATTGGAGTAGGAGCAATGGTGTGGCCTGCGGTGTTCCATGGGAGGAATAGAAAACAGCCTATTTTTCCAAGTGCCCTTTCCAGAATACTAACTGTCCTCTGCATGCTGAGTTTCCTTATCAATATCTCTATAACTAACAAATAACTGCTCTAAAAGACAAGGCTGGTGATTTGTTAGGAGGAAGAAGGGCTCCTGCTACTTCTTTTTTTTTTTTCAAAATGCAGGTTTGCACGTTGAAATTAAAAGACTTGTGAAGCACTTCATTTTATTGCTGCTTTGATGTATGACTTTACATCACCTATAGTGGTTCTAGTAGATCATTAGATGAGGAATAATGGGATAACAGCCACTGCTACACATACAAGCCTGAAGATTTATTTGCTTCATACAGTATGGATCAGCAGTACTGTGATAGGGTTGCTGCGAAACCATTCATTATGCTGCATTTCAACTCCCCATAATGAAGCCACATAAAAAACACAGATGACTGAGGTGAAATGGGGAGTTAAAACATATATTTTTCTGATAAACGATCAATAGCAACCTTTTATTTTAGTTAAAAAAAATCCAACTTCATCGAAGTACTGTTAATGTCTACTTTCTGCAACTGTTTAACATTTGTAAAACAAATACGTAAATTATACAAAGCATTGGTTGCTATCTGACTAATGAAATAAAACTGAATAATGCTGCTAAAAGGAATTTGCATTACCTCTTTGCAGTTTGCACTCTAGTAAGCATTTTTATGGATTGCGTGGTTGTTCCTAAATGCACTTCTCACATCACAGCCACATAATAGACATCATCATGGGGCTCAGGACTACTGGCCCTCCCCTATGAATGACAAAAATTGCATCTTCTTGTTTGTAGAGATGAGTCCCCCTCCACTTCTTGACACCAGGCCCGGGTTGAACTACTTCACAAAGAGATATCTGCGATGTGTTGCTTGACTGTTCAGAAGTTTGTGGGCGTGCTTTATGCAGAAATGCGCCTGGACAGTAATTTCCTTCTGCTTATCTCTACAGTTTTTGCGTCCACAAGCAACATAAATACTCTTGAGGAGCTTTTATTAGAGGAATTACATAACATTTGTACAATTCTTCAATAAATACCTTCAAAGATTCTCATTGTCAAATCAGTAAAGTTACTAAAGTCATTGTTCATGAAGGAGGCTGTCTGCAGAAAGACTTGGCATTCTCTTAATGACCAATTCGTTGAAGCAAAACTAAGAATGCAGGGACGGAGTGATGACCATGGCGTCACATATACAGAAGTAGAGGGGTGTCCCAGGTTGTGGGCACTTTGTGTGAAAGTTGTGTGCAAATACGAACATCCCACCACACACGTCATCATGTGTCGACTGTTTGACATTGGATGAAGTATGGGGGAATCTTATCAAAGTGAAATGAGCATGCTGTGTGCAACAAAACACTACCTGTCCCTTTACTAACTGTAAAAGTATCTTGACAGTCGGTTACCATATCTCCTGTTGTCTTTTTTTATGTCCACTGTCTGAGATAAATTCAGCCCTGCCCTCCAGCACTATCAGCAGCCACAGGAGTAGCAACCACTCAAAAGCAACGTTGTATATATCAGGTAAAACATTGGCTGATTTTGCTTTGCATTGTTCCCACATGATGATAACGATAAAGCATGAAGAGATTATGTGCTGTTGTCATTCAGCCTAGTAGTCTGTAAGTTATGTTGAAAAGTGTTTTAAAATCTTGATAAGATTCTCCCATACTTCATCCAATGTCAAACAGTCGACACATGATGACGTGTGTGGTGGGATGTTCGTATTTGCACACACCTTTCACCTTTTTTAACTTTGAGCACCTGCCTCTCCGAAGGTCTATGCACAGCCCGAGTGTCAGATGTCTATTCTTAAATGAATCAGGTCAGAATCAGGAAATAAAAACTGATTGTGAAATCCCTACTGTCAAAACTCAGGTCTAAGAGTTTACTCTTTAAAAAAAGCGCAGCGCTTTCTGGTTTTAGAGGTTGTTGTTTTTTTCCCTTGACTGTTCTGTATCTAATCAAAAAAGTTTATGACATGCTACTCATGAAAAATGGAAATCAGAGATATCAAAAATGCTACAAGGGACTACAGTCAGACAGTCAGGCCCTGTTTGTTCCTTATGAAGTCATTTCCTTTTTATGGACAAAGCAGCAGGTGAAAGCTCAGAATGGATATGCAATACAAGTTTAGTGGTAATCTCTCTTACAGCAAAGAGCATAAGTCGACTGTTGATACCGGTAATCATGCTCCTATTGACAACAGCAAGTCCCTTTCGGAAAAGTGATAACTGTGCAGTTCAGTCCCACTCAACATTTATGGATGTCATTCCTGCCTCAGTCTGGGCCCCTGCCTTGTAATGGCTTTTAGCGTCATGTAACACTTCTACGTGTGAGTGAATGCACAAATGTGTCTGAGGGCCCGCTGAGTGAGTTTATGCTTGCCGTTAATCATTGTCTTGGCCAGCTGGCAGTGGTCGCAGGGCAGGTGGACCTGTCAGGTTGGCAGCTACAATCATGCAGCACTGAAACTGGATCCCTGAAAGATGACTGTGCGCCTGGTATCTCTCAAGTCCCATGTCAACTGGTGCTTACCAAGTGCTATTTTGACTGATAGTTTAGATTACAGTCAGGAGTGTTGAACTTTCCCCAAGAGTGGTAATAAAACACCAATAAAAAGAAACAAAAGAGTCAAAGAGAAGATGTGATATTTTATTTTGTTGCTATTTCTCCAACATAAAATCTAGCTGAGTTCTTCTGTAGGCATTTCTAATTTTATTTAAAAAAATAGGATCATTTAAACGTGTGCGATTTCACTTTGGTTGTCTATTAGAACATGCTACCTGCTTTTTGCACACTACAGCACATCCTGTTAGTTTTTTGAAAACAAACTGGTTTATTTTCTCCATATAATTGTTAGCTTTGTTGTCTGAAAGTTTTCAGGTGCTACAAATCTGAAACATGTAACCTCTTGCAAAAATGGCGCTTCTATTTAGTGTTAAATTCAACATTAATGACTGACAGTTATTCCAAATATATCAGTCCATGTACATTTAGAAAATACCATTTTTTCACCTTTACCAAAATGTAAACCTCCATCTTGATTCATTAAACCAAGCAAATTGTCTTTTTCACTATTTCATATCTAAACTGTAAATGCAATTCCTTGACTCACTCATTGTGGTGCTTAACCAATCCCAAAATGAATGATTAAAGTCAGCTACAAATTAAATGGTTCACTGTTAGAAACATGTCTATTCATTTCATAAACAGCTGAAAACATGCCAGCTTGGCCTTTCTTAGGCTTCATGCGGCCATCAGGCTGTCAAATTCAGGATTAAGCTTCCTTTTAGTATCTCTTCACCCGTTGTGTGCCAGTAAATTATTTAAAGAGCAAAGATCTTCTAAATTGCAGTCTTCAAGTGTTTCGCTGATGAATGTGAACCCTCACCCTTTATGCACACTACAGTTGCATAAAGATAATGTGACCCTCAGCCTCCCATTTTCTGAACCATAAGAAAATTTCATTGGTTGTACCTGTTATTCAAGTCAATATTAACACTGAGTAGTTTCTTTTTTTTTAAGAATATACATGATGAACATATTCATACACTTCCTCAAGTTCTGGAACAAGAGTGGAGAGGCACAGAATCCATCTTGGTTTAAGTCCAGTGTGAAGTTTTTACAGAGAGTGATGATTTTGTGCCATGTCATCTGCTGGTGCTGGTCAACTGTGTTTTGTGAAGTCCACAGTCAGTGCAACCATCTAAACAAAAAACATGCTTTCATGCTATCCTCTGCTGAGAATCTGTATAAAGATGCTGATTTTATTTTCCAGCAGGACTTGGCACCTGATCAGAGTGCCAAAGGTCCCAAAAGTTGTCTCGATGGCCATTGTGTTCCTGTTCTTGATTGGTCAGCTAACTCCCCTGACCTGAACCCATAGAAAATCTATGGGCTGTTGTCAAGAGGAAATTGAGAGAAACCAGACCTAACAAGGTAGATGACTTAAAGGCAACTATCAGAGCAAACTGGGCCTCCCATTACACAGATGAAGTGCCACAGGCTAATCACCTCTAGGCCACAACACAGTGATGCAGTCATTTTTGCTAGAGGATGCCCAAGCCCAAACAAAGTATTGAGTGTTTAGAAATGTCCAAACTTTTCAGAAGACTGACTATTTGCTTAAAACTTCAATTTTTATTGGTCTAATATGATATTCTAATTTTCAGAGACACAGAATTTATTTTGGGTTTTCTGTCCCTGAACGCCATGATCATTAAAATAAATAAAGAAATTAATTAATTAATTGAAATTACTTAAAGCTTGAAATATGTACTAAATCTCTATAAAATGACAATTTCAGTTTCTGAGATGACTGGCAGCTCAGAAACTTTTATGCAATATTCCTATTTTTCTGAGCTGTACTAAGTAGGTAAGCTCTAAACATAAATCTGTCACGTAGGTTAATGACAGGGGTCCTTTTTTCCAAGTAAAGCTCATAATTGTTCTCAGTCATACTTGTCTGAATTGAACAAAATCTAATTGTCAGGAGGTATGCACTGCTATATTATTGGATCTAATTTAAAAAAATGGTTCCTATTCCTAGTCAGCTGTAAGAAGCAGGTTTGTGATGCAGGAGGAAATTAGATGGTTTAGACTGTTGATAGGAAGCTATTGAGCCATTATACAGAACTAGACCTAAACACAGAAAGGAAGCAACAGTTAATATGAGGCATAAAATTTTATCAGCATTCCTTTGCACATTGCATCATTATCTACAATTCATAGCAATTGCAGAGCAATCACACAGTCATTTTTCTAGAGTCTATTTCTTATTAGGTGTAGGATTATACATTGGAGGTTGGATATGCAGATAAAACCAAAATTTTCCATTACTAAGAAAAACTAATATTTTATTTGTGACTGGAGGTAATGTTGCAGATTTGGAGTGGCCAGACCAGAGAGTTGAATCTGATACCAAATCTATGGAGGGAGCTATGATTAGGGTTCTGGCAAAGAGGCTGTCCATCTTCAAAGATTTGAAGCCCATCAAGATAAACTGACAAAAGACAAGAGGAAACATAAAAAAAAAAATAAATGGTCAGCAATTACAAGAAGGGTTCAATGAATAACTTTTTCCATTAATTATTGAGTACAGTATATAAAAAAAAATATTTAAATAAAATTGTGTGTACATATATATATATAAATATATATATATGTATTATTTTGGCTGAAACTCTGTTAACCTTGTGAAATTATCTTTTGAATACCTGTCTCATGTCCTGTCAGATACAAATTTCTTGTCTGAACTTAAATCTAAATCTACCAGGTGTATTGATAGGGTTTACGCATCTTTTACGTGAGCTTTTCAACTAAACCACTTTTAATTTCACAGGCAAGTACAGGGAAAGTCTTGTAAGAGAGTAAATGCTGTAAACATGCTTGCCAGCTTTTTCCTTAACTATGTGATATCCTCATTATGCTTTAGCTGGATGATGCCTTAAATCTCCAAGTTGTTACACAGTAAAACACAAGTGTCTGGATCCCATTAGTATCTATGACCTCAAAACTGATCTCTTTTCAAGCACTAAGCTACTCTTGTCCAAGGGGAAAAAAAAAGAAAAAAGAGAGGTCACTTTAAATGCAGTTAGCACTGATGACACATAGGGGGATTGTTTACCCAAATATGATTTAGAGATAAATGATAACAAATTTGTTGTCGTCCACCGTTCCATGCATAAATTTTCTTGGCATCGCTCCTACAGCAGCCATGAGAACAGGAACAGGCTCCCTTGCTGGCATGTCAACATCTGCTCGGCTATTTAGCCAGCTAATAGATCAGCCTGGAAAGAGAGAGCAGAGGACGTGCAGGTGTTCCAGGCTGGAGCCAGAAGACATCAACCAAAAGCCTGAGCCAAATCCACCAGAGCGCACACTGAATGACTCACAGCCTCTCGCAGATAATAAAACAAGCATAAAGTTTACTTAAGGTACAGGTGGGGGTATTTGCAACATACTCCAGAGAGATCTAGTTCAGGGAGGAAGGTAATTGGGTGCATATGGGAGGAGGTAAATGAAAGAATTTTGAGCCTATCTCTGAGGAATAGCTAATGGGGACAGGACAGAGAATGAAATTAAAAATTATTTGAAGCAGATGGACTGGTGTTTGAGTTTTTCAGGAAAATTTATTAGTCCTGTGAAAGAAACGTGTCTGTTTATTTTGTGCTGCCATGAAATGAATGGCCTGCTGAGTTGCGCTTGTGTTAGTTTATGACGGCCTGGCCATTACTCATAATTTAGAATGTGTTTGTTATCGATTCGTGATTTAGCATGATTTATTGGGTCTTGTCAGTTTTCATTCAAAACTCCACTACTTTCATTTCAGCAGCAGTCTCAAACTTTATGAAAAGTATAAACAAAACTGGAGGATATGCGGATGCTGTTTCATTTGTACCTCATTACATAACAGCCCTGGCTGGATTCAAATGTTTCCTCAGTGTAATTCATTTGTTCCTGCTTTTGCCTGCAACAATAAAATGAAATGCTCTGCAAAGCAGCATTAGTCAAGAAGCACTTGTAAAGGAAATGTTGATGGAAAAATGTCAGACTAGCCCCAAGTTTAGACTCTGTTTAGAGTTGAGTTGTGGTCAGGTAGAAACATAATATTAACAGTTGATCAAGAACAGCAGTCAGGCATTATGCTCCCATCCCGGGAGGATTTGTCAGGAAGCTGTTTATTTTCTGCAGCAAGAATTATTCAATCTTCCCACTCACAATGCCTGCGAAGTTAAGTCAGCATATGGCTCAAATTTGGAAGAAATATTTTAAGATCAAAACTTATATTGAGGTGAGTCGACTCAATCTGTTATAATTACTGTTCAAAATTCAACCATGCTAATAGTTTAACTTTTAATTTACCTGGCATGGGACTGCCAAATTAGTGGGATATGTGCCACTTTAAAAATGAGAAAGAGAGAGAGAATAAAAACTCATTGACACAAGTTAAGATTAATGCTTTTTTTAGATTGATCTGAATCATTTAAGTCTACATTTCTTCAGATATTTAGCCCAATATTTTTTGTTATGCATTATTGGAAAAAAGTTTGAATGGAATCCAATAAAAAAAAAATAAATAAATAATAGCTGTAATACCTGTGCTACTCGAGCATGTAGCAATACTGCAAACATTGACAACATCTCCAATTGAAAAAGTAATATCCTGAGTGTGGATAAAACAAAGCTGGGCTTAAAATGCTCTCAAAACTCTTTTCTCTGACAGATTACCTTTAGCATCTTCAGTTTGAAATTTAACAGAAGCAGATGTTGGAGAAAACGTGACAGATGGTGGGGGAAAAAAAAAAAACATAAAATGGCTTCACCGTTGTGTTTTCTTGCACAGATGGGTACAATGGACATGAGGCCCTCAATGTCAGCATCTTTCAAATATTCCAGATATCTATTCCCAGGGGTGATGCTAAACATAAAATCATAGTGGGGCTTAAGATCTGAGCATAAATAAAGCATTGACTCAAATTTCCATTTTTATTTATTTGCTTATTTCAATACAATTTATTAACAAAGATGAACATTTGCTCCTGGCTTTATTATCAATGTTCCAATCATAAAACTATTAAACTGCACATAAAAAGAAGAAAACAGTTATTGAAAAAAAAAAATCTATTTTTATGTAGTGTTTATGATTTAGGTAAATCACTAGCTTCTGCTCTCACAGTTTTTAAAACTGCATACTTATTTAGAAATGACATGGATGTAATTACAAATAACGAATTAATAAAGGGTGATTTTTGATGAATCCTTTCAAAAATATTTTTTTGCATTTGTTGTGACACGTATCTTGTGCAATTCACCTACAGAACAGATTTGTAAGAAGGTAAAACTGATTAATAAAACACAGCATTAACCTTAACGCATAACGCACGCCCATAAAAATAATACCGTAGTGCCTTGTTTTATTCCCATTTTTACCATCCAGTCACCTTGAGCTTACACCAGCCATCTGAATCTGATTACCTGAGATAAGTTTCAGCTGCCCTAGTGCTGGTTTTCTGACATTAGTTTATTTGCATTGTTTATCTAAAACTAGTGTGCAACAAGATTATAAAGGATTTATAAATTAATTGTCATTTTCTACTTAGAAAAAGTTCAAAAATTATATATTGTGGTATCTAATTTTAAAGTCTCAAAAGCCTGGGTTTTAACAGCGGTGTTATACTTTTCAGAGCCACTGTATATGACCAAAGAGCTTATTTTGTGAACATTATGCAGCTTTCAGAGGGAACTTATAAACAGCAAAAGCCTGTTTCTTCTGCATTTCACAAGCGCTCTATCTAAACCCAAAAGCTTTGCAGTGTTCCGAACATCCCCATAGTAAACACAGTTGAGCTTACTGCTGTGTGTTATGACATAGGTTGTTCTTACCAACTCAAGCATGCTCAAAGCTACAGCTTACAGCTAAAGCCTTGGGTAAAGATTGAATGGGGGGAAAGAAAATTGAAATAGCAGGCATGGTTTTGTAAATATCTTAAATTTTCTTGCTGTCCCAAAATGCACACACATTTATATAAACACATGCACATGTATAGCAGTTAGCTATATATATATATATATATATATATATATATATAGACAAGAACTGAATCACTCACCTCTTCATGTGTGCACCTCTGAGCAGCAGGCCAAGAAGGGAGTTATGTTGTGAGAATGGTGAGAACAAAAACAATTCTCACCTTGAGATAAACAAGAGGCATCACCGAGGTCCGTTCTGTTCCTTCTGTGCTCAATGAACAGTTCCATTGAGACGAGCAGGAATTCACCCAATAGCGCAGTTGACTCGCTGTCAGTGCAAATAAAAAATAAAAAAAAACACTCGATTTAGTGAGTTCTGACAATGAGGTGCAGTATGGGATCTGACGTTAGTCGGTGCAGATGAGAAGGTCAATGAAACATGATCAAATAAAAATTAAAGGAAAGAGTGAATTACAAACGTTTTAGAAGTTTTTTTTTTAAGTAACATTTTCTTTTAACGCCACAAAAAAACCCATCTTGGTCGTACCTTTATTCATTTGATGAAGCTCTAATAGTCACCGTGTTTTAAATAGATGTGCACCTAGGAGTAATTAATATTTCACTCGAGCCCAGAGCTACATTAGTTTGGGTAAACATGTGAGCAGATCCAGCCTGCCTGTTTGACCTGTGTGATCATCTTTCGCGTATCGCCAGACCGTCCCTGTTTTATCTTGATCTAAACCCAGCTGTACCTTTCAAGTCTCAGATCAGCACAGCCGACTGAAACAAACAAAACCTTTCCTGATAGAACAAAAGCCTTTTCTTGTCTGTCGGAGGTTAGTGACGCTGTGCAATCTGACAAACGGCAAAGAAACAATTGCTTCATTAGCAAGAAGGAAAATAGTTTCATGAAGACCTTGTTTATGGCTCAGAGAGGGTATTAATAGGCTCCATGCTACTGAAAAGGGTGAAGTTAAATGAGGATGATTGCTGAAAAGAAATCACTGGGTGGGTAGAGATTCTTCTTAGTACTTTATAAATCTTTGGCGCTGGTGCTGTAAAGGGCAGCGATTGTTCTATGTCATCTGACCCCTCTACCCCACTTCTCTGCTCCCATTACAACATGAGAGGGGGGTAGACTCGAAGTCATAGGTTGAACATGAAAAGAGAAGTACTTAAGCATACTACATTTCTACTTTGTACAACCAATTTTCAAAAAGCAAAGTGCATAGCCTAAAAAGAGAAAAAAGGTGCATGCGTGCTGTTTATGGGGAGAACCATAAACTGCCTTTGCTTTGAAAGCAACAGCATTAAGTCACACAGTTAACTATTGCCATTTAGGATGATGTTCCAGATGGTTGTCTTTAGGCTTTTGATTCTAAACATTACAGCTGAGAAGAGAGTTCTCGTTGTGTTGCAAACAGATGAACAAGTTGTTCTTTTTCTGTCAAGCATCTGAACGCAGCTGCTCAAGGTCTGTCTGCTGCTTCCAGTTGTCGGTGAGTGTCAATTCACACATACCGCTGGAATCTGTGTGTTTGAATCTGGACTCCTGTCACCACAGGTGATAAAAATTAAAAACTTTACCATCTTGATCCTAACCAGGTTAATACAATGTTGTTTTCTAGTACACAGCCTTGTTTACAATTTCACTTCATGGCACAAATTGTGCTTTGTTTTTTTTTTGTAAAATCCACCTTAAACATTCAATGTTAATTGTAACATTTTTATGACTCATCAGCACATGCTTGCTGACACCTCTATAGGAACAAGGCTTGGAGTTCCAAGTTAACATTATCAGCATACAAAGTTTGACTGCTCTCAACAAAGCCATGACGTTAAGATGACAACCCTGTGAGAGTTACAGCTGCAGCTAAACGAGTCATTCTGACTACCCTGAATGTATGCTTGGAGCTGTTTTCTCATAACACTGCATGATGTTGAAACTGATCCAATACTTCCCTGATGGTACTGAATGATAGATAATAATCCAACATGTAAGGCGCCTGAATATTTTGACAGTAATCCACTTCTGACAGGTGGTAAAAGACATGCCTTTAAGTAAATGTCACTGTTGTTCCATATCCGCCAAATGTGCTAACTCTCAAACATGTAGCACGTTCTCCATGAAAACTTAAAAAGTTGATACTGGTAATGTGTCATTGCAGTGATGTAACATGGCAACTGCAAACAACTTCTCTCTCTCTCGCTAAGCGAGTTGACTATAACTTGAAACCCATCCTTTGCATATTCAATTCCCAGCTGTCCTAACTTGAACCAACAGGCAACACACTGAAATAAGCAGATGTAGGAAAATCAGGGTTGCAGTTCGTTACAGTGCAAGCCCCTCACCCCAAATCCCCAGTTCAGTTATCCAAACTTTCCGCTAGCTTTCAATGAATGAAGGGCTTGCTAGAATTGAATTGACATGTCAGCAGGAGAACAGGGCTTTGTCGTTGTCACGGATGCCAGCATACTTAACCCCTACCATTTTAGACATTAGCTTCCACCAGTGGAACTCCTGAGAGGACTCCTTCTGGAAACACTTTTCGTACTCAGTCAGCTTATGGCCTCTCTGCTTTACCTCCCTAAAATGCCAGATAGATCTTATGATGGTGCCAGCTTTCTTTTTCATCATCATTATTCCTGGAAAAACTGAGGGTGTGTGAATAAGGGAAGCACAGCACGAATGGATGTTGTCGCTCATCCGTTCACATATTGATGACTCAGGATGGTTTCAACTTTTAGCAGCTCTTGATTTATGGACTGTGCGTGAACTTCTAAGGGCATGGCAGTCTTAAGTCCTCATGTTTGAACCGAGAAGATATGATCGGGCAAAGCAGGAGGGACAAAAAAGGAGAGCAAGGGCACTACAGTCCCAGTCACTCCAGCCCCCATACTACACTGCTTTGCACGGCAATTAGCTGTGTCCTCGTTTAGTTTGGCCTGTCCCAAAGGGTAATGAAAGTCATACATCATCTTCAGGACTTGCTAATTATCCAGCTCAGTTGCAGGTAAGCTTTGTAACCATGAGAAGGTCCTGTCGCCAAGATATTTATTGCTTTTCCAATAAGGGGTAAAAAAAATCCTCTCTTGAAAGGCTGCTTGTGCCGAGCAACTTGCATCCTTGACATGCCTTCTTGCAAATGTGCTAGTCAAAGTGGATACGTCTTCATTCCACATAAATCATCTGCTTTGGAGCAGCAACAAAATGATCAACAGGAGTAGCACACCGGCAATGGAAACCGGAGCACACAAACATTTTAGGGGTCAACTTGTCTGTGTTGATTTACACATGGATGGCTAATGAGGGACACACAAGTGAAATACTTTGCAACATTACAGATGGGTGACTCTGTCAGCTTCAACTGACGGCCTCAGAAGGAATGGGTTCACAGTGCCTTGAAAAAGACTTTACATCCTTTGAACTTTTCCATATTTTGTCAAATTATAGCCACAAACATCAATGTAGTTTATTAGGATTTTAGATGATCGACTGACATAAATAGTCCATTCTATTGAAATGGAGGAAAGCAACACTTTTTCTTTTCTTTGCTACATATTAACACTTAAAATTTGAAAAAAGTGGTAATAACCACATGATAAATAAGTTGTCCACTTCTGTGTGTTTTAATCACAGAATGAATACAGCAGTTTTCTAAAAGTGGTCCTATGTTGGAAAGACAACTATTATAAAGGCCCTAAAGTCATGACCTTTATGAATGGCATTAAAAAAAGCGATGCTAAAAAGAAGCAATATAAAGTCTTGATTAAAGTTTTTCATTAACCAATTTAGGGCAGTGTTTCTCAATTTTGGTCCTCAAAGATCATTGCCCTGCATGTTTTAGGTGTTTCCCTTCTGCCACACACCTGACTTGGATAAGTAGGTGGTTAACAGGCCTAGACAGCACTTGATGGCATGCAGTGGAGGTCATGCAGTCATTTGAATCATGGATTCTGTTTCAGAATACCTGAAAAGAATAGATCTTTAAGGGATCTATTCCAGAACCCTTGTAGAGTTATCTACTGCACCAAAAGGGTGGCTGTGTGTGAGCTCACACCACACAAGATTTTATCCTTTTTCTTCCTCTTCACAATAATGTGCTACTTACGGGGGTCTATCAAATTGCATTTCAATATTTGGGTTTCATGGGGTATGATTGTTTTGCAAAGTGCTGTGTTCACCTTTGAAATACACCACTCTTCAGTTTTGTAGACTGCATGTGATTATTTTGGATTACAGACTTTTTTATAACACAAAAGAAAAAGCAAATATTATACAAAGATTTAGTCATTCAACATTTTTACCTATTTAGCTTCTTCGGCTTTAATTTTCTCACTTTTAATGATAGATAAGTGCCCCAACACAAATTCAAAGTTTGTGTTGGTCCACATTTGGAAAATTTGGTCTTTAGACTTTTGCTCATTTATGCAATATTGAGCTTGAACGTCTTAAATGTAAATGTCTAAGAAGGGTTACAAGATGAATGAAAGGTGAGAAGAAGGCAGAGTATTTGTGACATACAGACCCACAAGTGGCGCCCTGGCATGTTCTGGATGCTTTGGCCCACATCTGATGTCATCTCAGCAATCTGTCTTGTCACCTTGTGATTGTGGCCCTTATTCCTTTTCCCCCACCTTTCCTTTGTCATCCCTGCCATCATATCTGCCTTGAGCTTGGCAGCTAGTGCAGTCTGGGTATTGGAGTCTGGAGAGCACAAGGTGAGAGCTGGAGGCAGAGAGGAGACTTATTGTCAAGGTTATGCCTGAGAAGATGATTGATGCAAGGCTGGGCTTTCCTGTCAGACTGTCAGGAGGCAGGAATGTTTAATGTTCTCATTATTGGTTACGCTGTTGTGTATATTTCTCTGTCAGCGCCGCCGAGCCATCTGAACTGCCAAAGCACTTCAAAGGCCTGCAGGTCATTTATCTTCCCCTGACGCTCCCAATGCTCAGCCTCAGCTGAGTGCCAGTGATTTGTTATGACTTGAGAGCTGGCTGACAGACAGGTCCTCTGTACAGAGGGGGAGAAAAAAAAGGGAATCCTTTTTGTCACACTGTGAAAACATCAATGCTCCCATAATGGGCTACAACTGTCAGTGGAGGCCAGCACCTGACTGTTGTGTGGCCTCACTAATTTGCAGTCGTGGTGACTTGCAGTCCTCCCAGTTTAGATTTGGTTGTGGTGTCTCATACAAACAGGCTGCCATCTGTTGTTTGCTGCTTCAGGTCAAAGCAGAGAAGAACACAGAAGACTATGCTAATGCAAGACTCATCACAGCTTGAAATTATTCAAAGATGCTACAAATGTCTCTTTTTAAAGTTGCAGCACAAGTCCAAGGAGAGAAGTTCTTCTCCCTGTGCGTGCATAAGTTCAAAACATACATGCCTGGAAAATAGTTGGGTAAAATGAAGGCAGAGTAAAAGACATTGAAGAAGAGAGGAGAGAGGTCTTACAGAAGGGAATGAGTGGAGGCCAGAGGGGCAGACAAAGGAAGAAATAAGGAAAGGGGAGGGACATGGGTGGAGAGAAGGAAGAGAGAAAAATCAGATCTTTGTTTCCTTTCCCAGGCTATGACATGATTAATCGTTTTCTTCTGGTCTAATTTTGGAACATGAAAAACAGCACATTTGTCTTGAAGAAAAATGATGTGCCGCGCAGTGCAGATGGAAATTTCAAGTCCCGAAAAAGATTAAAGTGAAATTCCACTCCTTAGACCTAATCATGAGTTGTAGATTATACTGTCGTCTTAACCAGATGGTGAGTTTGATTCTTCTGACCCTTCCTCATATTAATGAATGCTAGGCTGTTATACTTGACTTTAGTAAGTGAAATGTCTATCAGTCCCTAATGGACTGCCAGCCAAACTAACACGCACCTGCAACACTT
The DNA here is from genome assembly GCA_903067095.1 of Girardinus metallicus. Lineage (NCBI taxonomy): Eukaryota > Metazoa > Chordata > Actinopteri > Cyprinodontiformes > Poeciliidae > Girardinus > Girardinus metallicus. Next base: position 18,711 of record CAEGAE010021822.1, on the reverse strand, counting down.
CCTGGGTTTTTCATTCAAGAAAGACCTATATGCAGAACACCATCCCTCCCTGTCTGTTTTTCACGTCGTTGTCGCCCACTGAGCTCACTAAATATTTCCGCACAGAGGGCAGAGAACAAAAGCAAACTTGTATCCACAGCTAATTTCCTCCCATAGGTTAGGGCTATAACTCTGGACTTACAAGTGTCACCTGGGGCAAGCAGAGGCGCTAGCTCAATAGTAATGAGATTAGGTTTCCAGTCAATATGACTGAATACGCTGCAGTATGTTAACCAACCTAATTATGAGAGAGGTGATAAAAGCAGAGGGGTGGGTGGCCAAGCATTTCATCTCAGCACACATGCTTACCCTGTGGCATTGTCCTTTTCTCAAAGACCCCCCACACACATTTATGCACATACACACACATGTCTGGGTTTCACTAACACTGCTTCTCTCAGACAAATTCAGTTTGATGCTTAGCTTAAGCTTCACCGGCTAATTGGACTGATGTTGCTGTTGATGACAAATTCTTATCAGAGTTTTACAAACCACAGTATTTGCAAACAAGTTAGAGATGCACCCAGGTGTCAGTTGGTTTTCAGCTGATCAGTCCTGACTGATGACCAGTATGTCAGAAATTTTATGAATCTCATCGTTTTCTGATCAGCGAAGGCACCATATTATGCAGCACAATGTCACATTGACGAGACTCAGAAAGCTGTTACTGAGGAAAAAGACAGTCAGTGTTTTCTATTTTAACTATCAGCGAGTCAGAGGATGCACGTATGAAGTTAATTAAAAGGAATCTGTTTTTGTCTACATGTCCAGATACTGTATGTTGGCACACGATGAGATTCAGCAAAAATGACTTCAACCAGCAATGTTGCCAGCATTGCTAGTCGTCAGACCCATACAGTATCAATTTCTTACGGAATAAAACATCTAGCAACAGATCTACTGACTTTTATTATGTTACAGGAGACTTTTGGAGACTTTGACATGAAAGCAGTATCTTTCCTATTTTTCTCAATGGGCAATGGCCTGCCCAATCTACATCCCAAAACACTCACAGATAACCCATTCCTCATGCAACATACCTTCCCAGCTGCAGTCAAAACAGGAGGTGTGTAACTTTGTGTATAGACTGCAAATAAATAAAAATACACAAAGCCTCTGCAAGCTCATCTAGCATCAGATTAGTTATGGAGAAGGGTTTTAGTCTTTGGCTTACTTACAGTCCTATAAAAAAAGTTGAATTGGCAAAAACTTCTCTTAATAGGAAAAAAACTTACACAGGCCCCAGAGATGGGAAACAGCATTCAGATCTGCATGAAAGTAGAAGGTACACTGCTTTATGTTTGTGTTAGAATCTCAAAGCTTAATGCCAAAAAAATTGACATCAGCTTTACTAAACATTGCTATCCATTATTCTTTAACTCCATCTGTTTACCTTCAGGGAACAGTCTAACCTTGTGGAAACACAGACAATTTGGACAGTTTTTTTGAGTTGTTTTGGCTCTTCCAATCCAGTGTAATGCTGTCCTTTTCCTGGCCCGGCCCCAGTCGTCCTGTCTGCTTCTGGACAGCCGTAACTGTAAAACCTGCCTTCTGATGAATCCACGTGGCAGTCTGCCACTTCCTCTGTACACTAATATGGGGAATGCAAATGTTTGAAGGAAAATCTATGAGCAAGTTGTACGCTGTGGGGGTCTAGCGAGGGGAGAGAGCCGGCACAAAACTTTATTCATGAATATGCCAGGCGCAGACTCAAAACAACAGCCCTTTAAAACTTGGACGCCGCGACGAACCGCGAACATGAACAGAGGGAGACAGAGAGAGCACAATGCCAATATGTCACACGCTAAATAGTTTTAAATTAGAGCCTGTATATGCCTGTTGGAGACTACATTCATCATACTCAATGTTGGTCTGTTTCTTGCAACCCTGGCAGTAAGAGCTTCCACATGCCAGTGTCGGCACTAGGGAGAAACAGAATCGGGTTATCAGCAGAAGTTTACTTGTCTTTAATCAGCCTGTAGCTAATTACCAGGCTTCCACACAGCACGGCTATAAGTCATTAATCATACGGGGCGTCTGGGAGCTCTCAGCTTTGTCCCAGACCACTGCTGCAGACAGGAGCTCCCTATTCCATGATGGAGCTCTTTTCCCACTCCCCTTGTCTCCCTTTAGAACTGCTACGCCTCTAATGGCAGTGGCATCGTTTATTAGGGTTTAAATTACAGGCCTGACTGTAGATTTTCAAACAAAGACTGTCTGTCTGCATCAGCATTTCCCTTCTCTTCTCCTTGCATCTCTTGAAAAATGATGGCACAAAAATTTTTTTGAACAAATCTCCAAAATGAATGCTTTACCCAACTGCCTTCTTTTATCGTCAAGCCATCACAAAAGGATGATGTTGGCACCTTGGTGGAAAACACACTTGCCAGTCAAGTTAATTGACATTAGAGGTCAATTAGAAGTTGCAATGGAGAAAAGCACTCTGGTAATATTTCTTCATGAATGTGGAGGTGAGAAATAAAATTGTCATTTGGACTGACCGGGTGATTTATCATCCTGTCTGTGCTGTAACACCATCACTCACCGGCAACTTACTGTGCCAAGGCTGCTATTAAAGCATAGCATGAAGGTCTCCACAAGAATCCAGTCATGCTGTTCCTAGTTCACAATTCCAAATGAGGCAGAGAGAGAGGGAGAAAGAGAGAGGGAAATATTTTCAGCGGTTCAATCCAAGAAGTCACCAACAGCAAGTAAAGAGGAAAGCAGACTGGAGGATATGGACACAGAGCTTGAGAGAGTTGGGCGAATGTTTTATTCCATCACTCAGATCCCTCAGACAGCTCCATTCACCGTCCTCCATCACTCTTTGACAGGGGATATTTCCCGTGACCCAGGTCTGTTTCTGCACCGCTAAAATTGCATGTTCTAATGCACACATGGAGGCGTCGCTCCAAATAAAAGAAGAAAAAAAAACCTTTAAAAAGGATCTGGCAGTCGCAAAGTGAAGCTTTCAGCTACTTTTCATGCAGCTGTATGGCAACCGTCTTTCTATTGACGAGGTTAAACATAACATCCCATTGTGTGGCTTGGATGCCAACCAGTTTCCAATCATGAGTGGCAGAAAAACAGATTTTACAAAAGTATTCATATCACTTCAACATTTTGTCAAAAACCACTGATTTTTTACTTTTATTTTTATTTTTATTTTTTTAGGATTTCATGTGACAGTCCAGCAAAAAAAGAAAAGTTGTGGTTAATTTTGAAATGAAAGAAAACTTTGCTCTTAGCCATTTTTTGGAATCCAGTGCAACCAGTTCCCTTCAGAGGTCAAACATCATCACGAGGACAAAGTAACATAGATGACAAGTCTGGACTAACATGGATGGGTTAGAAAAGCATTGTTCTGAGTTTTCAACATCTCTAGGAGCATTGTTTCATCCACTGTCAGAAAATAAATAGATGATACAGCTATCAAGACATAAAAAGTGATAGATTTTCATGTGGCAAAATATGGCAATAGCACCAAAAATATGGTTTCATTCTGCTAGAAGCTGTGAAATGAAAAAAAGAAAATCCTTGTTGAAAGAAAGGCATTAAAAACCAATCACGGGAAGTTTTTTGGAACATGGTGTTGCCAGTATCATGCGTTAGGGATTATTTTCATAGAAGCTCATCAGAGTTTATGGAAAAACAGATTTAGCTAAATCCAACGCAGTCCTGGAAGAAAACTTTCAAGAGACTCACCCAAGTCTCTAGAAGGTAAAAGATTTGGGACTTGTTCAGCGGGTCACCTAACGGACAACAAACAGTAACATACAGCACAGAGATACAAAGAAATGGCTAACCATTCTAACACATTATTGTGTTAGAATGGTTAGATCAAATAGCAAACATAAACTCAATTCAGAATTGACACCAAGACTTCAAAAGTCATTTTCATAGATGCTACCTGTCCAGTCTGATTGAGTTAGAGTTATTTTGCAAGGAAGAATGCCCAAAGTTCTGAGTCTATATATGAACAAAAGTGGTACAAAAGACTCAATTTGTTAAAGTTAAAATTTGTTAAAGTTTTATAATTGGGACTAAATATAAATTCACACAAAATGCTAAACTTGGCTTATTTCTATACATGCATTTGTAAGAACAATGCTTCCACTTTATATACTATTTTGTGTTAGTCTGTGATATGAAAGTCCAATAAACTACACTGTTGTTTCTATTTATAATGTAACCTAATGTGAAAATATTCATGGAGTGCGTGAACATTGTGTTATGTCCTTTTAAGTCAACAAACTTCCACTTTTGCTGGCACAGATAACTTGCCTATCTACCAGCTAAGAATAACTCCACTATACAGTCCAAATTATTTAGATGTAATTACTTTTTTTCTGTTGTGTTATTTGTTACTTTCCCTTTGGTGTTTGATGTGTAATTGTAAGAAAAATGAGATATACCATTTTCTCATTTTTACCCTTTCAACTATTTGAAGGTTGTGAAGACAGAAAACACGTCATGTAAGAGTAAAAGACTTCAGTCAAATGAAAGATTGCTTAAAGTCAGAACTGCCAAAGCTTTATGCCCATCATTTATCTAGTTACCAATAGATCAAATTCACTTCAAGGCAGTCATAAAAATGTATGAGAATGTAAATGGCTGAGTGACCCATTTGTCTTGTTTTAAAGTGGCAAATGTAACATGCTTCTCATCCTGAGTGATAAGCCCATGCTTCACTCTTTGATGAAGGATTCGTTGTTGAGGGCGAGGCATTCTGCTTTTTATTCAGGACCTCCTAATATAGCACATTGAATGTAACTTAGTCAAGGTAATATTGTACATTGTGGTGTCATTTTTTGTTTAAAAAATAATTACTAAAAATGTAAATCAATATGCTGCTGTATGCTTCTTAATTTTGAAGCTTCTTTCCTTCACGATGATCAAATGTCCAGTTATACTCAGACAGTTTGCAGCGTATTACAAAAAATACCATAAACGACTTGCTTTGTTTTATTTATTTATTTTTAGTTATTTTATTTAATTTTATTTTTTTACATTTAAATGACACATTTTGGTCAGCAGTGGGGAAATCTGTAATCCAAAAACCTCAGTGGACAAAACAAAATCCCATCATGCAACCAAAACTCAATTTTTCCAGCAGGACACAGTGAGTGGTGAGTAAATCAAAGGGCAGCTTTTTCACCTCACACAAATTGACACACGTATACACACTCTCAGACTGCTGCACACACACAAAGATTCACACACACATAGTCCAAGACAGCAACATGCATACATTAGTCGACAAGGCAGTACACTAAGGTAGTTTATGCTGCTTGTCAGTTGGAGGGCGTGATGAAGTAATGATTAATATGGGGGATGTTTGAAAATTTAAATCTGTGCTGCAGCACAAATAAACCAGGGGGTTTCTGGGGATGATTAAATGGACATTTCACAGTTGATTGAGCATGCAAAAAGTCATCCATTTTGCCCTAACTCTGTAAACAGAGATGGCTTCCCCCTTTTCCTGTGAACTATATGACGGTCGTTGTGGTTTTATATGCACACACAGGCCATTGAAGACGAATGAGTGGCTCAATTTATATAACCACTGGGATCCCCTGATTAGGTAATTTATATGGGGGACAGGTTTATAACTGCTAACGCACCGTCATGTCCCGCAACAATTATTCCTGGAATCCGGCTGTAAAAGCAGGCAGTAAATTTTACATTTTTCTTTGGCTGTCACCTGGGCCCATAACCGGAGGTCTGATTTCCAATCAATCTTTTTTTTATGAATGAAGGGCAATTACACTGAGAGAGAGAGATAGACAGACTTTGCCAATTGATCCAAGTGAAAGAGTGACATGTATAGTGTCTTGATAAGGTTGCCCTCATCGGCCTTGGTGGTTCTAAAAGGCTTTGAGTAGGTATGTGTTTTTAATGGGTCAGAAAGTCAACTTTTAAAGACTGATAAATGTAAATTAAAGAGTATAGAAATCATGAACGACAAAATTGCATGAGTAATACAAAACCCAACAACAACCAGAATCGACACCATAGAAAGGAATTTGGGGAGGACATTAAGTATTAGTTAATAAAATCTTTGAAGTTATAATTAAACCCATTTGTTTGTATAGTTAACATTCAATAAAGGCTAACATTTTAACACGGACAAATTGATTTTTGGTCACAAACCCTTCCTTAACATCTGGATTTAAATTTAATTAAAATATTATTCTCATTCATTGTGTATTCAGTAAGGTGGTAAGCTTGCATTGGTTGTAATATGGATGGATACATTAGATACATCAAATTAGTAGAGCAATAGTATTACAACTGATTGAGATTCAGTCTGTCTTAGATCAAGAATTTAAGTTTGTATCTCGTTTTAGATAGCTTAGTGAGTGTAATATGAGCTTCTTCATGCTGCCACAATTGTGGAAAATGAATGGGACATCTTAACTGTGGCTGCCAGAACAAAAAGGTTCAAATGCCACCCTGTGAGGACATGTTTCTCCAGCTTTTACTTTATTAGCAACATTGTTAATGATGTAGTCAGTCTGGCTAGAAAAACTGAGCCCTGAAGCAGTTGTTGCTAATGAATAGCACATCTGTGGTTGTTATGGTAAGAGTTTACTTGCTTTGAAAAGATTTTAAAAGTTTATATTCAGTTTGAATTGTATGCTAAGCTCTAATTTTACAACAACATGCTCGCAAGCTTGACAGTTGACAAGGATGAAACCCTGAGGCCGGCATTGTGATTGTGAGTGAAATGATTGAATTACACCTTGTAAGTAGAGATTTTAAAAGTTTGTGTATCTTTTTAACTAATTTAGAGACACATTAATATTAAAATCAAACCTGCAAGCAAGTTAAAGTGTTTATTTCCAATTCATAGCACAAATTAGTAAAATTGTCAGAGAAAATAGCAGCTAATATAGAGTAGAATAGATTTAAAAAGTTCACTGCCATTTCCAAAACGGTCCATGCCTTAACTGAAAAGCCGATATTTTATTTGTTTGCTTGTTTCTTATCACTATCAAGGGCAAATTGGATGACTTCATGAAAGAAGTAGATATGTGCTGCCAAAAAAGATCCAGCCGAGGTTTCTGTTGTGACACCTTTTACTCTTTTTTTCTAAAGAGTAATTTATTGTATCAAGTGAGTAAAATTATTTAAAATGAAGAAAAGGAAATGAAATAACACTGAGTACATTTTATAATTTGATTCTAATTAGCTGGTAAACCCTCCTCATAATATAAAATATAGATTAAAATCCACCCAAATAAAACATGCAACTCTATGCATCTTTCTGCTTTTGCTATATGATGGCGCCAACTTAAAAAACCCCTCTGTATGCTACTTAAACATTTCTTTAATACAGTGTTCCAGCATTCATAGCAAATTGGTTTTGACACTCTTCTCAGCATATGTTGGTTTGTTCTGGACAGCATCTGGTGCGAATTGGATGTGTGCTATTAACAAGTCCTTCAGTTGGGGTCCCGCCCCAGCATGGCTGCTTGTAAATGGCACACTCTTATGGAGACAAATCACCCGCTGGTCGGGTTTCAATGAAATGGTATACAGTTGGAGTACATAAATATAGCTGCAGGAAGCGCCGCTAACTGTGTGATACTCAGACGATGGACTTTTAGTGGCCAAGAGCCAGGTTTTCATTCCACTGAGACACAAGCCACCACATTGGAGGGGGGCTCACACTAGACAGTGTGTATGGAAATTAAATCTGTGGCAGAAAGCACGTTCAGATACTTTTCAACGGGCACATTTGGTTGAACAGATGAGATGGATGAACCATTAAATGGTGCACAGGAAACACAGAGGGCAGCTGTGTGCTGGCTTTGCAAAGTGTAGAAAGGTTACAGCATTCATCTGGATTTTAATGTGTGTTTCAGTCAAACGGAGGCGAAGAGCTGGAGAGAAAAACCGTCAACTAATCAAGAAAGTAAAATATATATACATGTAGTTGTTCATTTATTTATTTATTTATTTATGCAATTTTATATATGATTATGTCTAAGTGAAAAACAGTATATTTGAGGAAATTAAAAAAAAGTGTGCATCTCTGTACTATTCCTGAATTTAATGAAGATGAGTAACCATTTTTATCTAATTTTGCAGAAGCTGTCACGACTGTGATTTCCTCTCAACCTTACACGTGTTCATTTCCAACTCCAAAATGATTCCCTGACAGCCAGTGGAGCACTTTACCATGAGACACCTCAGCACACAGTTCACAGATGAAATTAGCAGTTACAGCTTTGAAGTTCGCGAGATACAAGGGGGGAAAAGCATTTTGCATCTCACATGGCTGACTACCCCATCATCTTGATATTTGTTCACAGCTGTCACACTGATTCTCCTTTCTTTTTGCCAGGAACAAGGGGATATTGTTCGTTCACTCCAGAGTGAAAGCACACAGGCACTCAACCTGTCGAAGACATGCTGGGCTTCACTGAGCTCTGAACTGGAAAATGCCTGCCACCTCCCTGCAGTTTTGGACTGTCAAAAGCAGTGGTTCTCAAACATTTTGTTGACACTGAATTCTGGGGAGACTCGCATTAGGCCCGCCGTATAAAATTTTCCTCTCTGCTTTGAATCACACATCTTAGGGATAGCTGAATTTTAGTGAGACTTGGATTGTAGAGCAATTGAAAGTTGTAAATATTTCCGAAGAAGGAAAATAAGAGATGGTTTCTATTTTTTTTTCTTTTGTATTCACCCAAAAATTTTAATAAAATTCAGTGCAACTACATGCCTTACAAATTAAGTTAATTAAAAGGATGTAATTTAATTTCAGTATAAGTACGTCTACTCTTTGAAGATTTCTTAGACGACATTACTGAACCAAAAGCATAATGAAGACTAACGACAGCCAGGGTATGGAGAACGTTAATTTTGCCAAAAAGTCTATACTTGGGAGAAACTGCAAAGATGCAAGATTTTAACAACAGAACTAATTTAGTTTTGCATTCCACAAATTTGGGGGCTGCACAGTGGCGCAGTTGGTAGCACTGTTGCCTTGCAGCAGTGGGGTCAGCAGCCCTCCCGTAACCCAAGAGTGAGTTTTGGTCAACATGTCAAACACTAGAAAAAAAAAACTAAACTAACATTGCATGCCACCTTTGACATATCATCCCCACACTAAACCTTTGTGGTGGCTGCATCATGCTAACAGTATGGTTTGGTTTTCATCAGGGAGATTGAAGCTAGTGAGAGTTGATGGGAAGATTGATAGAAAAACATACATACGTATGAGTGAAAATGCCCCAGTCAAAGTCCAGAGCTGAATTCAACTGAGAATCTGTGGCTACCTAAACCTAAATAATACCTAAATACTGTCATCCACAGATGTCCTCTATCCAGTCTGATTGAGCCAGAGTTATTTTGTAAACAGAAAGCATAGCTGTACAAAACTAGAAGATATACAGCATAACCCCAAAGACTTGAAGTTGTAATTGCCCTAAAGGGTGACTGCACAAAGTTTTGATTCGGAAAAACTTCGCGCAGTTTTCTTTTATTTGTAAAGAAAAATTCCTTCACTTCCTGACACTTTTTAATTTGTGTTGGCGCCTCATAAAATTCAATTAAAATAAAATGAAGCATACGCTTGTAACTTGTCACATGTAAAAAATGCTTAGGGCTCATTGATGCTTCTCAAATATAAGTTTATAATTTGCAACACTTTCTAGCATTTTAACATAAATTAATAGAGGTCAGAAACCTGTTTTACATTAGAATCCTCTGTAGGAATGTGAAAAAGTAAAATCCAACGGTTCAAGTTAAACCATCATGAGGTCACTTGCCTCTTAAACACTGCCTGGATAGTGAACAAAATAACTATCACATTAGAATATACAAACCAGTGCGCATAGTGATTTAAATCTAAATTTTCACTCTTTTCTCTAATTAAAAATTTATCTCAAGTAAAAATCTGACATGATTGTTTGCACATCAAGTCCTTTATACTTATTTTCATTCACAGATTTATTAAACACTCGCTGAGAATAATAGTTAAAAACGCCAACTCCTTTCCGTTGCCAGCATCCGTGAAATGAAGTTTGAAAGCCACAGCGATGAATAATGCTCTTTGGCTTTGTTTGCACACCAGCAGACTGGCCTTCCACAAAGAACCAACAATGCATCGCTTTGAACTTGTATTTACGCAGGCAAGCACAAACATTTACCAAAAATACGGGGCCTTTCATATGCTATAATAGGGATGGCATTGTAAATCTGCATATATCACAAATCAAAATCTGTTCTTTATGAGATCATGCGCATTACCAGTGTTGCCCTGGACGGAGCTGCATTCAGAAATGCACACTAAGCACACAAGCCCAACCAGCTGCTTGTACTTACACCATGTTTCCTGACACCCTGTTTGGACTGAAAGAGCGAGGAGCCTTATTAATCAGCTCTGAGAGGTATGCCATCCATCCAAGCACATGGCTGCCTTGATTGTGAGACATTTTAAAGGCTGTCAGGTCTATACAACCTGACTGTTAAAAGCAACGAGAACCGTATCTCTGTAAATTATTTAGCCAGGAGAGGGACGTAAATCATTATGAGTGTCAGATACTGAACATGGCACATGCTGCAGTGTAAAATGCACACAGAGAGACTATTCACGCTCGGTGCTGAGTGTGGGATTTTAAGCCCCATGTCGTCCACCGTTCTCTGTGCAGCCCTGTCAACTTCAGTCACAACTAATTCACAGAAGTTGATTATGAGTGATCGATTTCAGGAGTTTGTGCAATTATTCTCCACATGGCAGGGAGCTCATGTGAACTGGAAGTGGTGGCTTATCCTACTTTGAATAAATCTCAGTTTTGTTTTTTTACAGGATTATTATTTTAAAAGCATGAATCTTGCAGGAAATCCATCCACAATAGTAGATAGTAAATTTACTGCTCAGTTTGAAGGTTTCAAAGAACAAAAAAAAATTACTAAAAGGCATTTCTAGGACTGGGGGAAAATATTAGTAAAACTTTTTTTTTAGATTTAAAAAAAAAAAAAGGAAAAATCCTAAACACCTTTGAGTTATCATCCAATCTCATTGCTGCTTCACACACTTATTCAAATATTCCATTTGTATTTCTTGAGAAGTGTTAGTTATTCCTGAATGTCTGTGCTCGAAGATCTGGCTTGTCGACAGGCTTCAGTGTGACTGACACACTCATCAAAATGAGAATCCTTCTTGCCTGAGGGAACTGTGATACCTGTCAAATGGTGGATATCTTTTAATGTTCCTGTCTCAAATGCATGTCAGAGCAAATGCCAAGTCATAACATCAGTTATTACCTGGATGTTCAACGCCTGATTCCTCTTATTTACGCAAGGGTTCAAAAGATCCCCTCAGTTGTCTTTCCCACTTTGTTTACAGAGAGAATCATAGCTGTGACATTTTTTTTACATGCTTGCATTTTCAGTAAATTTCATCTGTTTATTTATTTTTTTTGATTGACTGCTCAGGTGTGTGTCATGTGCAACTTATGTGTGCTTCCTCTCCTGTAAGATGTAAATCCTTGAAGGTTACTAACTTGTAATTTCCTTCAGCTACCATTAGGCAGAAAATCTACTGTTCCAGATTTTAACATCAGACAGTTTACAGCCTCTTGTGAACGCCTGATATAAAGCATGTTCATACAATGGACTTCGTGCATCTGTTTTAACTCTGTAGTTACACAGAGTAACAGGCTGTGTTAATGCATTTAATTCTGTAATCTTTTTTTCTAGTTTCGATGATTACAAACTCCCGTTAGGTTACTCTAATATGACAAAGCTGAGCTAATGTCTTGCTCCCATTGTTATACATAAGGTATAGCTCTGTCTACCAACTCAGGCGACACATGTAGTACTAGACAGGCCATCTGGAATCGTTGTGTACCCTACAAATAAACAGCTTATTCAGGGGATTCAAAGAAGATGTGTACATCATTTCAAACATTTCTAGATGTTTCAAACCCATCTGCATTCTAGGCCTGATTAATATCTCCCAGTCTGCTCTAATATTTGTTCAAAAACAAAGCCTGTGTCATCTGTACCTGCACTCTAGGTCTGTTAGGACTATCCAAATTTTGTGCCTGCTGATAGCAATAATAATACTCCCATTCAAAGGGGGGAGCCAAGCACAACAGCAGACAAAGAAAACAATGGGTCAGAAAATGAGGAGAAATAGAAGTAGCCCAGTGGCACCAATGCATGGCAGCCTGGGCTCTGTTAGGCTACACCAGGGCAGATGTGGTTACAGTCCAGTATCTTCCAACCATATAAATATATGCGTTAACGGGTGAATGACTAAACGTAGTGTTAAGAGCTTTGGGGTCTGATGGACTTGGTCATTTACCATTTAAAAATATATTTTTTCCACAAAGTCACCCATCTAAACATTTATTGGCACCCACAGAGGCCCATTTTGTCTTTTCATCCCTTCAAAATGCGAAAGATACGAGAACATGCCACTCTGCAAGGAAGATGTGGCTGCAATAAAATATCTACAGGAATGAACTCATCCATGTCAGAACAGTAATTATATAAAAAAAAAAAAGATTCAGAACAGCTAGAAACTATGACTAACAAGGCTGGCTGGGAAGCAATATTATTTATATGAACAAATTTTGTTTACTAATCTAAATCACAAAAGGAAAACTAAGAAATTACTACCATATGACAGTTTAGATTTGAATTATTTTTCTTACACTTGCTGCAGGGCTAAAAGTAAGCCAATGAGAGAAAATACAGATTAATTGAAATTTAATGGTTCCTCTTCAAAGTGAACCCTAAAGTTCCTTTCAAATGTCTCATCTCTATACGTCATCACCTACAACATTTGGTTTAGCTGAATAAGTCTATCATATGCAGACTGAACACAAGGGAAAGCACACTAAAAAGTTTGGTTTTGGGCTGGCTGTGTATTGGATTTGTTTGTATCACTGACATCGATAAATTGCTGGCGTAGCGTGGAAGCTGGTAATAGTTGAATAGTTTATATCAACATGATAAATATAGCCCTCATAAATCACACAGGAGTTATATATTGCTGTTTTCACACTTGGCTCCAACCAGGAAGCTCTGGAGGATATCAAGGTGAAGTATAACCTACACTTTCTTCTACTCTGTATACAATAAGTCCTAAGGCTTCGGTGTTCTTTAAACTACATAATGGTCCTGTGGAGTATCAACGGTGCACAAAGAACTATTAATGTACCCACGTGATTCTTTACAGGTTTGAAAACAGCTGCTGAAGTGGGAAATTCAGCTCAGAAGTGCAACATAGACTAAAAATAACAATATGTTCCTTATTTAAATGAACATATTTTCTGTAAAAAGACACATAATTAAATTTTCTACTTTCCTATTTTGAAGCAAGCAGTGAATTGACTTAATTTTTAAACATATCCAATGGTAGAGATTACAGAACAGGTGTCCCCTTTTTTAAATGAGCAACTGAGCACTGAGGTTCATTCTGGACAAGTCACCCGATCATTACTTAGTTTTTATCTATTTTTTTTTTATTAAAATTCCTTTTAAAAGTTCAAAGTTTGTTTCCTTCTTGTTATAAGGGGAGCTGGTTATATTCAGTGGTTTTACATTGGCCAGACTGGAATTATCCATGGTTTATTTCAAGTCAATGGGCAAGACAAGAGTTTCATTTATCTCAGCCAAGTTGATTCGAAAACTCCAAATTTCAGCCTCATGGCATTTTCTTTTTTGCCCAGAAGCAAAAGCATTGATTTGATGTTTGATTCCAAACAACTTGTCTTTTGACAGTTTTTTTTTTATTTATTAGAAAGGCAAACTACGAAAACGGTTTGTGTACTATTTTTTTTTCCAATTGTTTTTGAATTGTCTGAATTTATGTCCCAGTTGTGTATAATTATGACAGAACTTTAAAATGTGCAGCCATGCTTTTTGCCCCCCAAAAAATCTCAGGGGTTAAACTCCAGCCACAGTATACTCATGTAGTTACTGACATGAAATTTGTACTTTAGATTGTGTTTCACCATGTTCCAGTAAAGCTGAAGAAAATTAATTTTGTCAAGTGTGAATTGGCTCAGGAAATTGAGATTATGAACAGAAGGATGTAACAGTTACACCAACACACAGCTACCATTATCTGCATAAAGCCATGGACACCAGTGTTACAATGCAAATAATCTTCAAATCTTCACCAATAATCTTCTTTGCAGGTTTGCAAACAGCTGCTGTTTGCAAACCTGTTACCCCCACTCGATTCAGCTGGCACAGAATATACCTGAAGTTTATGATTTCCTTTAGAATGACCCATGGAATCTGCTTGAACTTTTTGCATCTAGTCATTAATTTTTATGTATATGTGGATCAAGCAAACTAAGTCACATTTAAGGTCATAGAATCAACTGTTCAGTACTTATTTTCTTTAAAGACATCACATTTCCATTAGCAGCATCATTGTTCAGCCTTGTATAATTTGATAGAACACAATTTCCCTAGAATGACCATCTTTGCATTTAGTTCTAATTGATTTTGTCCATTGTTTTGTGTTTTGTTTGCATGAATAGATGCATAGTGCTTACTAACGATGTGATCTATCTATTACAGCACAAAAGATAAATCACTCTGTAATAGCTTATTGTACTGCTACAAAAGTCACATATTTGTGTAGCATGGGAGCATGTCAGTCACAGTAACTGGTGGCCCACACCCATTGAAATAACATGTACTTACTGACATATAACACAATTAGGTTTTTCTCAAAACAGGGAGAAAATAGCTGGAGACAGAAATGATTTGGTGGACTGAAACACTGCCTAGTCAAAAAAAAAACCTAACAAATAATAAAACTAACAATGAAACACATGTAGGCTAAGTACTTATCCTAATTAGAGGGCTCTAACTTTCACTGTCCACTCAGTAATTACATACACGAGAAGTCATTTTCTATATAATGCCTTGTTCTGTGTCTACACAGCTTCAACTTTGGAATAATCTTGTACTTTTGAGTTGTAATACACTAAAGACAAACTACCTTGACACTCCTGATTTTGAATGTAGCCGAAGAGCCCTTTGGAGCAAAGCCCGTTCCTGACATTTCCTCTGCTTTCCGCGTTCTTCAGTGACAGGCAACAACCTCATCAGCTTGCACACTACTCCATCGTGCTCCATTAAGGTGCCTAGAATAAGGGTGCATTTCCATAAAATATTCTTTGTCAGAATCAGAAAATGGGCAAATTATCTGAACACTAAAACTCCCCCAGTGCACCAGAGATCCCGGAGAGGACAGAAATGACCTCAATTAGGCTGTCTAAGCACAAGAAAGTGTCTCACTGGATAGAGATCTGAGTGGCACGGAGAGATCAACACCACCACTTCTTGCACATCACCTGGATGAGCACTTTTACATTTGTAAATCAATGAGGAGGGTAACCACGTGCAGGAGAGCTGGGAGGGATTCCTGTCTTCCTTGACACAGATTTTCAAGAACCAAAATGCCTCCATTACAGTGCTCAGTTCTAATATCACTCAATCAGAACACTGGTATTTAGCAGATATGATGGATATAACTAAAGACACTGTTGGTTTTCTTTTCAATCAAGTTTTGTGGAAATTTACCTGAAGCATTTGATCTCTTTACAGCAAAGATGCTGTGCTTTGTTTCTTGCTGTTGCGCACTTTCTGACCATTTTACAATCATCAACCTGTGAACATTTGTAAACAGCTGGAAGTTTACTCTAAGATGGAACTTTTCTTGCTTGTGTTTAAACCTGACACAAAATGCCACCCTCAGAATAAAGGAAATTGGTTGGGTTGTTCAAGAACATCCCAGAGCAACTCAAGTCTATAATAACCTTGAAGATCCTGAAATGCTAGTTTTGGAGTCCAATTTAGGGTTACATCAACAAGGGGTGGGAATGTACCAACCATTTTTGTTTGTAAATAGAAACATTATAGGTTGATTCAAAATTGTAGCTATCTGAATGGACTAACCAAAAGCCTTCTGGGAAAAGCTTTTTATGTTTAAACTTATATCCCAGATTGTTTTGAGTTATTTTTGAGGTCTGATTATTCTGTATTCCTTAGTCTCTTTCTTTGGTTAGATCTGTCTTATTTTCGTTTTACTTTAGTTTAGTTCTTCATATTGCTTCTAGTTATGTTTATTTCAGGCTCTCCTCATCTTGCCTTCTGCTCGCTCACCTTACACCTGCAACCCGTTAGCTCATCAGCCCAGGTCTTTTGTTCCAGCACTCACTCTCACAGTATTTAAACCCCTCTCCTGCTCTCACTCTATTCTAGTTCCTCCTGTTATACTCTGTCACTTTCTTGATCTACCCTGTGTTCTCCTTGTGTCTGCTTGCTGTGTTTTTTGATCCATTGGGTTTGTGTGTTGTCTTCTGCCTTTGCTCACTGTAATTTTTTTAAGTTTTTGTTCATCATTTCATATTAAATATTGCTCATCTACATGTTGCCTCTGCATTTGGGTCTACCATCAACCACTACCCATCACGACATAAACAGACAAGGATTCAGCATTATTGCTAGTATTTTGGAGAAGTCAAGGAGAGGCTTTCAACCCAAAGGGCTTTGTACCAACTGTCACCCAATGAAGCATTACTGTCATGTAATGAGAAAGAAGGACTACCTCTTAGTCAACTCAAAACCTTGGTGGCTGAAATCAGGACAAAATTAGGTGTCTATACAGGACAATAATACCAACCACAATGGTTTTGGAATGGAAAATCTATGTGTTATCCACACAAGCTAGGACTATGTTATAATGGTCCTTAAAAGCCAATTATTTAAAATTCAGTCAACCAACTCTGCAAAGAAGAGTGCTCAAATATCCAGTCAGTACTATGCTTGAAGCTTGTTAATGACTCTAGTTGGTTGAGAGGCAACCTATTTTGGAGATCTTTAAAAACCAAATATTTTTGGAGTGTATGTTTATGGCTGAGCTTCTGTATAATTTTGAGCAGTTGTGAATTATAGGAAATGCACACATTTTGAACTTCCACACTCAATTCTATTTTTGAAATTCATTTGAAGTTTTTTGCTGTGTGATCTCTCATCCTTTGACAAAGAAGGATGACAGCTCATCCTTCATCCTATCCCAATCCTAAAAGGCCCAAACTTATTGTGACGTCCATGTCCACAGTTATATGCATTTTTTGTTGGCACTGTACATTAGAGATAATAACCCCTTTTTGACTGATGCTTGGCATGGGATTCATCATTGAAGCTTTCTTCTTATTGACACAGCTGTTAGCAAAGCTATAGATTTACTACTGTTGGTGACATGTTGTCTTTATATTGTACCATACACCCACTAATAATAGCTTTAGTGCTGGTAATTCAGCAGGACTGAATATATGCTTAGGTGTGTGTGTGAGTCACGTCCCGAACTCCCCCTCCTCCGCTGCCAGATGTCCTGCCAGGTTTTCATCCAGTGCCGTTATTTGTGGACATCCTACAAATCTGAAGAGGACTGCTTCTGGTCTCAAACAAATAGTCACAGTATGCGCAAAGAAATGTGCATTCCCATATGGCTACGTTTTCCAAATGTTTTAGTGCCTGTGTTTTATCTCGACTACAGTTTAGACAGCTGAGCATGCAAGAACTTAACTGTGAGAAGGAAGAAATGAACGATTGAGTTGAGTTACAGGAATGGAAAAAATGTCTCTGTTATCTCTACTAAACATCTGATCTGAAGTATTTTCCCAAGGCTTCAGTAATAGATATGAACTAATTTGTTACTGTAAGTAACAATGTGTAAAAAGCCAAATATTTTGTTACGGTGGTATGATCTCACACTTAAACATGTAGAAACATCTTATAACCACATGATGGATAGTCAAGTGGTTTTGATTAAATGTTTCTTATTTACAGAAGTTCATCATACAATGCACTCTGCAAAGATTTCCAGCATCTCTCCAGCACCTACGAGGCCTGCAGCATACCAGATCCCCTGCCATTCTCAACAGTGGAAATGACTTTTACTTCATCATTTGCCTCAGACTAAACCTACCAGAAGTATTTGTTACCAAAAAGTTCTCTGGTTTCATCTGACCAGAGAGCACAGTTCCACTTAAATTATTGATCTGACAGACTCCGTACTTTACATTTGTAATGGTGGGACAGAAATTTATTTTGTCAAATGCCTGCATATAAATGTAATATAATTTGGTAATTTGGTGATGAGCGATGTGACTGCTGCTATTACTCTCTATTTATTACCTGATTTCGGATCCTCCTCAATTTGCATGGTGCAAAGACAAATATGGGTCCTTCTCTGGCCTAGTGGAGTAGTGGCTGGTAGAAACGGACCATTGTGCCTTGTCATATTTATACCACAGACAAGAGGAAAGCAATGAGTTGTAAGTTAGCAGTTCCTGAAAATTCTGATCATCAGTTATTAGGATAAGAAGGATGGATGGATGGATGAATGGATTGATGAATGGATGTAGAGTATGGATATCAAACATTGTGGCACCAGACATTTTGTTTAAAACAATATTTTCTTAATATTAGATTTTTTTTTTGCAATAAATGAATGCAGGCATATGAAAGCTTGGACGCTGAAAGACAAGGCTCAGAGTAAGATACTGCTTAAATATATATATATGTATATGTATATATATATATATATATAATAAATATTTTTCTGTGTTTGTACTTGTTTGACCATTAATAAAATCTGTATTTGTAAGTGGAAAAAAA